>JAVSBT010116656.1:0-30491 GCA_033118115.1 Pharyngocirrus eroticus
CATGAATAACAATGTTCTTACAATCATCTCCTAATTTGTAGCTGAAGTCATTGAGCACCTGTTCCCAAATCTGAACGACTTCTTCACTATTTCTTGTTTGGTCATCTCGGAATGTCTTTAGCCTGTCTCTTGCTTCTGCACAATTGATAGAAGTAAGATAGAAATTAGAAGTGTCATCCTGGACTGGAGTCTGGACATCAATTTCTTGGATACAATAAACATTAACAAAATCGTAGCGCAATGCTATTTTAGTACAAATTCTTTATATGGGACAACAAGGAAAAATTCGATTTATCTTCCAACAAACCATTGAAATATAGCGTCATCATAATTTACACATTATGATGATATCTGAATACAAGAGCGATGATTTTGTTCATTGCCAATGACTGATGCGGGGATTGATTATTCATCATTGTAGAGGAGTAGAAATTCACTCTAGATTAACAAGTAATGCTCTATAAGATATCAAGGTAATTCGTATTATTTCCGAATTGCCTAATTGGTTTCTATAAGTTATTAAACACAAAGGATAACACACTCAGGAAGATGTACGTAAAATATTGTATACACTCACCCTCCCAACTCATGGAGGACGCCATTTTGCAAGTATATTGAATCGGCAATCTCGCGAGAGCATGCGATATGGCACATGCTCATTAGCTCGTTGCTATGACATCGCTCTAAACGTCCGGGGAGCAAGTTTGTTAGCAGTTTCTTAGTAAAAAGTTTCATCTACTGTAAAGGAATATAACAGTGAGAGAAAAAACATCAAGATGATACCACCAAATGCATCACTTGTCAAATATGACAATCCTGTCCTTGTCAGCCGTAATACAGATAAGAAAACTCCAAGGGTAAGAAAGAACTTGAAAGATTATAATGATCATAAATTATAAATATGTCCAAAATATGGTGTGTTGCTAACATACTCTAGTCAAATTAGAATAGTATAATTTGGTTTGTCTCCAGTATTTCGTGATAAAAATCAGTCAATTTTGTTGTATGCAATACACATTCTTATAATATCCACGGGTTGGAGTATAATAGTTTCTATGGGGTCCATATTTGTTTGTCTACAAATTTCTGATTTAATATGCATATAGACTATCTCGATTTGTTATTGGAAACTAGAAAGTTACACCAAAATTTAGGGATTAAACCACAGGCAATGAAATGTGAAATATCAACTGATATATATTTACTGATGCCTGAAATGACACATAATTTATGTTTAATTTTGTTTGTAAATAATGTAAAAATGCAACAAAGAGTTACAACAGGTACTGACAGTAAAATAATCCCAAGAAAGTCAGAGAAGCATTCATTTCATATATCCAACTATGGGTTTCTCTTTCATTTTCAGGCACGATCTCTCAAAGTTAGTCCAGCTCAACCAACAAGTGCAGGACCAATTCCTAGCCCACCACAAAAACAAAAATTGCCTCCTATGGACTCAAAGAGTGCACAACAAACAGATGAAATTTTAAATTCAATTTTACCACCAAGGTAAGAATCTGCTCTATAAAACAAGTCAATTCTTTTGAAAGCTTTATTTTTTATGATAAATCAATGATTTTTAAGCAAATGAAGAGGAATGAATTGAAATTTTCCTTTTAGAGAATGGACAGAAGGTGGGCAGTTGTGGGTGCAGCAAGTTTCTAGTACACCAGCTACACGTTTAGATGTTGTCAATCTTCAGGAAGAACTTGACAGGAGACTACAACAGAGGCAAGCCAGAGAGACTGGAATCTGTCCAGTGAGGAGGGAATTATACTCACAATGTTTTGGTGAGAAAACCATAACAAAATCTTATAAACTGAATAAAAAGTGACATACCTGCCCTCTCTTTATTCCTAAGGATGTGATTATTTTTCATTGCTAACTTTAAATGTAATGCAAGAACTTGAAATTGTGTACGCTTATATTAATGATAGAATAATATTCAAGTTAAAAGAAAAGTTTGCTTTACCGCTGGGTATCATTCCTTCCTATATTTAATTCTTGTTTGTCGTTTTTTTATGACAACTTCATGTAAATTCCAGATGAGTTGATTCGCCAAGTGACCATTAACTGTGCAGAGAGAGGTCTGTTGCTTCTCCGTGTAAGAGATGAAATCAGAATGACTATTGCTGCTTATCAAACATTATATGAGAGCAGCGTTGCTTTTGGGATGAGAAAAGCTCTTCAAGCTGAGCAAGGCAAAGCAGATATGGAAAGAAAAGTAAGTTTTTTTGTTTTCTTTAGCCTTTCCATATTTTAACAAGTCAATGTTTTAATGACTAGCTCAGGGTGGTGTTTTGACAAGGCATTACGTTTTATTTCTAATTTCCTTACAGATAACAGAACTTGAACAAGATAAAAGAGATCTTGAAAAGCAAGTTAATGAGCTAAAAGCTAAATGTGAACAGATTGAGAAAAGGGCAACAGAACAAAGACAAGTTGAAGAAAAGAAACACACTGAAGAAATCCAATTTTTGAAAAGAACAAACCAACAATTAAAGGTATGAATATACTGCAAGTTTTTGAACTCAAATGAACAGTGTGATGTCTTTTATAGGCAGAAATGGAAAATGTACATGCTTGCCAGTTGTTATCTATAAATGTTGTGAATGTGAACGAATCCATAAATTAAAGTTGCAAAAAAAGTATGCATAAATTAACTGCACAAAGAAGTTTTTGTAATGTTCCGTCTTTTTCTACAGAAAGTTATTTTGGTCATTCTTAATATATTTTGATTTGATTTTTCAGACACAATTGGAAGGAATCATAGCACCAAAGAAGTAATGCTGCCAACTCTCAAGGGAAAAGATTTATCACAACTTATTGGACATTTTTGAAAACTTTAATTTGCGTCTGAGAAATTCCACAGTGAATTTCTGTGAACACTTCTATCAAAATTTTGTAGAAAAATAATGACAAAAAACTATATTTATGATGATTTTTTTCTGTATATAATAATATTTACCTCCATGTACATATAAATTAGCATAAGAATATTTCATAAGTTGAAAAAAATTACATAAAGTATGCATTCATGGGAGATTATTTTGTTATTGTAACGCATACCATGTACATGACATTTTGTAGTCAAATCTGCACAAGAAATCATTATGTATTTTGATATGCATGTGTATGTACTGTGAATAAAGTTAAGTTAACTAATATTCTTCAAATTTTTTGAAACAGTTAACATATAATATTATATGGTTAATAACAAAAGTTTCTGTATCTGGCTGGATTGTACTTGGGATCATATATTTGTAGAATGGAATAAAAGAAACAAAAACACAGAGATGATATTTCAATTGTATTGTCAGTCCAAGTTTATTGTAGTGTTAAGACCGACATTACATAATCAATGTAAATGCGACAGATTTACCAAGAAAACACATGTGGACTAAGGGAATGTTTTCCTTTATCTACACCTTAGTATTTCATATTCTTTAATCCAAAGGTTAATAATCTTTGCATAGCAACAGATTTATGATAAATATTAGTATTATTAATTATATACATGCAATAATGAGAAAATATTGGTTGGAACAAACAAGACTTCACTTCTGTTTTCAATACACACGTCCAAAGAAATAAAATTACAGATTTTATGAGAAAGAGAGACCCTTAATAGTTAAAATCCCCACTCCATTTCAAGCACATGTTGTGAATAATATATGATGAGCTTCTTAAAATTATCATTTTGTTAATTAACTTTGAATTCTACCAATATAGGTATGAATTGATGAGACTTTGTCTTAAAAGAGTTGGATACTAGATTCAAGTACAAGGTCTGATTGTCAACAGCATTACACCTTTTCCGTGAAAATTCGTTTCTACATTTCTTTTATTTGTTCCTTGGTCTTGATATGCCAATGACCAAAGAAATGAGTGTGACACCATAGAAATGTTTTGCGTTACTTTTTTTTTTTTGCAATGTTGCAATCTTATGGACTACAATTACGATCTTGTTTAAAAATCTATTTGTGTATCATAAGACTATAGGCTTGATTCATGTCCAGTCCTTCTGGTAAAGGATTTTAAAAGAAACCCAGAATGATCCTAATTTAAAATATGGTAGAAGGATACCAAGCGACACATACAACAACATAATTTTATAAAACTGAGTATAGGTACTTAGAAAAACAATGTTCAAACTTTGTACCTTTCCACCACAATAAGAGTTTTGCAACCTGGCAAATAAATGAATGTATTATTTTCACACAAGAAAGGGGAATTTGTTTCACATAACACAGAACTTTTTTTTACAAATTCAAAAAGAAACTATACAACCATCCTATTAACATTGTTGAAATAAAGGTGAACTCTTGTTAACTTTGAATGGCCTTTACGTCACCAAATTAAACAAGGACTGTCATATTATCACAAGTCTCCTTTCTTTTCTTTTATAGATGACGGACATTAGGGTTAATTTACCAGAAGTCTATGAAGACTTTATATCAACTCATCATCAAGCTTCAGGACACATCCATTTCTGTTGATATTTCAACCACTTGGTTCAAAAACCATATACAGAACATTCTACATTTGACAAAGTCTTGAATATTTCTGTGAGCTTCTTGCCCTTTCACCTCTAACGCGCCATGTTTCAACTATCTGTCCGACACTGACTAATTGGGAAAACCTAACTAGTGCCTATACATCATAACAAAAATAACCAATATATATAGAATGGTGCAGAAAATAAATTGTTAAACTTACAAGATATAAACATAATTATACAGCTCTCCTGATAACAATTATTACCGAAAATATTCCATTTATTTTAATTTACAGAATCATACTTTACAAGACAAATAAACAACTGAAAAGAAACCCCCATAATAAACTTATAGGGGCAGCTGAGCATTCTCTGATAAGAATCATAAAATTTGACTGTACATCTTTGTATACAGATTCACTCAAGATTACATGCAAGTTTGAGTGATTTCAAAATGCAGGACACAATTTAACTATACATTGAATACACACTAAACCTCTAACAGTACTATAGGCATATCATATACTACATTATATCATTATACTAGAGACTGAACCAAAAGGAAAATTAGCTTGAACGTCCCAGTACAAAATTCTGTATTACATTCATATTTATACTTTATTTTTTCATAATGTAAGAAAGACCTAGGTTGACGTGTATAAAAGAAGTAGTAAAAAATGGATAAGGCAGGTTGTGTACTTCTTACATCTATATATATATTTATATGAATTGATATAGATATATATATATGATGAAATGAGATTTAATTCCCTTATTCAGCATTCCTAGTGTACAATGATTCTTCTTTAGATAGCATGTAACCAAGTAACCAACTGCATACTCAGAACATGGTGTGTTTTTTTGAGCATAAAATCTCTAAAGACTACATAAAGATTATGATACATTATACCCTACAGTGAATTAATGTGTATCATAAAAATATCTCAAAAGGAACAAATGTTGAAGAGTACAAGTAAATATCCAAAGTTTCCAAGATATATGATTTGTCAGCCATTTTGCCATTGCTTGAATGAGAACCGATTTGGCCTCATAACACAACTTCGCCTACCAAAATATAGTAAAGGTAAAAAATGAAATATGAGATATCCATCATTCAAACTGTTATTCCATGACTACTTTGGACATGTTCGGAAAATGCAGTTTGAAACTTTAGTAAACCAAAAGGGAAAATTTTCCAGGTGAGGCAGGATCTTGTGGAGTTGTTTTTAAACAGTATAACAAAATACTATTTGTTCCGAGTAAATTGTAAAACACATGTAAACTTCATATGAATTCCTGAAATTTTTGCTACGTTGCCTCAACTTTCCCTGCAGACACCTTTTTTTAAGACCTCTACCTGGGGGTTTTTCCCTTAAAACTTGGCGATCTTTTTCTGCTTATAATCCTTTTGAGCTAATTTTATTTGTTGCAACCTTTCTTTTAATGGTTAGTACCCTGGCTTGAAAACACGGTATAAAAACGCTAGTTAACATTAGCTCTTCTCCAACATGTACCTAGGCAGTTTCCTTTCTTCCTTGAGACAATGAATAATTCAGCTTAACTATACATAATATACAATTTGAATAATGTTATCATTTTCATGTAAACATAACCAGAGGGGTATATATATATATATATATTCGATTTCTCTTTGACTACCAACTGAAACATTTGGCAAGTTAATGCAACAGTCAGAAATTTAGAAATGACGCTGATATAAAATACCAGATTTTCAAGTTTATTCTTGACTCTAGATCTATGGATGATAAAATGATTACAAGTTGATATCTGTGTCCCATAGGGAGCATGTGTCTTGGTTGATACACTAACTATACAGCCTAATATCCTACAGCCCCTTGGGCTTACAAATATCTCATTTAAGAGGACTCTAGTAACAAGTTATTAGAACATTTGCTACTCATGTCAACAAGAACAAAGCCATACTATCATAGAATCAAATTCTTTGTTACCCACATTGGTACTTTCTTTATACACAATACATACAATTTTTAGGACTATCTGGACTACAAACAATGGCCCATCCAACAGGAACCAAAAGTTTACCGGTATGCCCATATCTGAACATATTCTTCACAATGTAAATTTTCAAAAGAAAAAAAAAAAAACTTTGCAAAAGCAACAATTTTTGTCTTTGATTACGTATTAAATATGTTTTAAAAAATCACCTATCAATCAATGAATATTTATAATAAATTCATGAAAAAGTCCACATATTTTCTTAATTCTTTTCTCTTTTTTCAAAGAAACTCAATTTGTGCTTTTTTTTTACTAGAGGGGGCAACAAGGAATCCTTTATTTGTAATCCCTTTCATTGGGTTTTTTTCTAACAATACATTCTGTACATTAACATCTGTAACAATCACACCATGGTTATGTCTGCAGTTGTATAAAAATCACATACATTTCACCACCAGCACTCTAGAATTGAATACATTTCTCTCAATAACATTTCATGCAAGTTAAGGACAATATATTGTAAAAGTTAAGACGAAAACTGAACACGGTGTACTGGGTACATACGACACCATGTACAAGTACTCATGAAATTGACTAGTTGAATAAAATGAATGAATGCATGGTGGATGAAGAATGGTTTGAATGAATGAAATAGGACTACAATAAAGTTGCACAAAGGATTTTCTCTTCTAGGGGTTAAATTGAAGCAGAGAAATGTCATGTGGAAAGTCATCTGTTTCTTTGTTCTGGTTTTGTAGAAGTATTTCTTGCTAAAGCAGGTTTGTTTGTTTATTTTCTTCAAGCAGCCTCTTTTGCAAGTTGTTTATTCTTGTCTATGGAGTTTGTTTTTTCCCGGAGCTCTGTGCGATGTATATTGGTGGCACCGTGTGTGCAGCTTTTCTGTGAGCAATTATCAGATCTTCTACAATTCTGTGGGGCTTTTGGGATCACAGTTCCTTCAGCAATCAACTTTTGAACTTTCAAGTATAACCTAAACTAATTTCACTATTATACCACCTTTACTATGACCTGGTACCTGCAGAGCCACTTTGATATGCACTTTCTACAGATGAGCCAGAATTCCGTCTTGAAGTTGTGCTAGGCGGACTAACAAGTGAAGAACTGGTGAATAGTTTATACCATCCAATCACAATGTTTGATAAGTCAAGGTCATCCAATAGGATTTGAGCTACTCCCATAAAAACCTTCCTGTCCATTCTTCCATAATCACCCCAAACAGTAACCTGAAATAGAACAAAGGTACATTTGATGATATCACTGCTTTCACTCTGAATGATTTGGGAGAATTCTTCTGATTGACTGTAATGAAAAAATCTCATACAAAGCATTTAAAAAACCTGCCCATTGAAGAAAAACAATGATATCAGCAAAAAAAATGAAAGGCTTTGAAGATTAAAAAGGTGATTATCTGAGTAAAATGAAATGTCCTTCTACTTTTCCCCAAGAGATGACGCCCCATAGCAGACCAGGTTCAACTTATAATAAGAATGTTTTTACAAAATATGGAACTTTATCAATAGGGAGCAAAAGACTTAAATTAATCTTGGCCAGATGATGGCATATATATATATATATATTTTTAAAAAATTAAAAAATGTACAAAAAAAACCTTTATTATTCCAAAATATGAGGTTACAGGATACAATTTTCATTATATACTGATAATTAGGCAGGAAAACTAATCCGTGAAATGTTTTTTGTTTTTTTTTTTGGAAGGAGATAAGAAACAAAAGTAAAGAAGTTTAGACCAGGAACATTGTTCAGATTTACAATAAAAGCTCTTTTTATTGTTTGGAATGGAGGGAGTGAGGACAAGAAGCACAAAGATGAAAATTTCCTTTATGCCTTTCAGCAGAAATTTTCTAAATGTAGAAAGAATTTTCCCTGGACTGGAGAAACAGATTTACAATTGAATACAGTCAGTAACTATTCTACACTGTGTGCTGAACCAATACAAAACAACTGCATACAAGTGTTTATTGAATGTGGTGTCACTTTTCACAATACAACAAAGCATGGAAAAAACTGTCCATATATAAAGCACTAAAGTAAAAAGGGATGGTGGTGACGGCAGGTTGATTTTTATTTTGCCGCAAATAAAAACCTTAAAATCCAAGACAAGTTAACTATAAATCTGGATAAACTTGCTTTAGAAAAAGGCATATAAAGGAGAAGTTACATGGGTATCAATATGTCCTAAGTCTAAGACAATTGACCATGGCTTTTGGATAAACTTGCTACAAGAACGGCCTACAAAGGAATAGTTCCATGGGCACCAACACATACATGGTATTGAACAGAATATGTTTTAGAGGAAGAAGGCTTGTAGAAACTATAATGGGAGAATAGGGTTGAGGAGGAGATTTGATATAATGGTATTGAAAATCTTCACCAGTAAAAACATAACAGTTTCAATCCCAATCTAAGAATCTATCAACCTACATAGATAGCAACAAAGGTAGACTGACAAGGAATTAAAAACACTGTCTTTGATAGCACTGCATATTGAATCTCAATCATATTTGAATCTGAATCATAATATCTTCCAAGGTTCTAACTATTTAATAATCTTACACACAAAAACTATTCTCTTTCTACCCAAACCCCAAGTAAAATAAGTTTTTGATCAAATTTTCCAAAAATGATTTTGTTTTACTACAGAGATATCCAAGACTAACACATCAATCTATGAATTAGCTCAATTACTATCAAATGAATGTAATGTAAAAGTTCATTCATATAGCACCTATTCTAGGTATTAAAACAAAATCATTTGTTCATAATATAGATGCATATAACCCTTCTACCTTGCTCAGTTGGAATTTTAAGTTCAATATGCAGCATTATAAAGACTCCGAGACTGTTGGTCAAACCCCCGTAACCACTGGTACATATTATCATTATATATACGAGAAGTAGGCTTCAATATACCGCAATTCACAAAAGGTCACTAGGTCACACTACTAAGAATAAAACCACAACAATTCCCAGCCACAATATGAGTGAAAATCCAGAGAGAAAACACCATCACGTCCTGTACAACACTACAGACTTACTTGCAAAATTTTGTTATTGTAAGGTTCGGTAAAATAGAGCTGTTGTTGATATAAAGGGTCTAAGGTCCTGCGAGCTATAGTTGTCTTTTGTTTTTCGATGCAGTTTTTACCTTCCATGAGGTAGACTTTGATATAAGGAGCTGAAAGACACAAAGGTAAAAGTGCATGATCAGAAAAGCAAAAGAATTGTTTAAGAGGCTCACCTGTAAAACACCTCCACTATAAGGTTGAGAGAAAACCAATTGCTGTTGATAAAGTGGATCTAGAGTTCTTCTTGCACATCTAGTTCTGAGTTTCTCAGTACAATTCTTGTTTTCAATGATGTAAACTTTGACATATGGAGCTGAAATATTAGCTGTTACTATTAATAAATAAATATAAATATTTGGATTTTTATGGCACCTCTTCAGAGGTGCTTTTCAAAAAGATGAGATTTCAGATATATTTTGAATTCAAGAAATTTTAAGTTTTGCTGGTAATTCTTTCCACAGCCTTGGGTCAGCAGAACAAAAGGCCCTGTCTAGAAAGCTGTGGATGTTAGTTCTTGGAGTATGCAATTGGTACATAGTTCCTTCCTGGTTGATACATCATTGACAACTCCTCAATATAAGCAGGGGCCTCACCATCAACAAAGTGATATGCTAATTTATCAATTGATCAACTCGGCATTAAAAAAACATAACTATGAAATCTTCTTTCACTACACAATTTTTAGACATTTCATAAATTCATGTCATTGCAAGTTTATGTCTATTACCTGGTAAAATTTTAGCTCCTGGTTTTGCCATTAAACCCCTAGCTCTAATGACTTCCACTTCTAAGTGTCCTTTCCTATCGAAAAGACCCAGCTGAATTTCACCAAGGCACGGTGAACCTAGGACCTGCCGTCCAACCAACTGTGAGGGACCCAAACCCTCAATGAAATCTCCAAATTGACCCTCAGGGCCAAGTCGGATCCCTGATCCTGGAAGCCACAACCTGACAGAATAAAAGAAAATTTATTGCTAGAGCAATACAATCTCTTTAGAAGTTAAACTATCAATTTAAATTGGACTGAAGAAGATTGAACAAAAAATGTAAATTATTAAGATTAATGAAACAAAATATAAATTATATACGATACTGATTTAAAGTTTGAGCTCACCCTGAAAATTCAACACTTATTTGTAAATTAAGGGTTTTTAGTAACCAAAGCATTACCAAAACTTTTTATTTTTATTTTTTGGATTGATCTCTTGAATTTTCAACGAAAATAGAAAACATGGATGGAGATAATTAAGCAAAATTGGTACTTTTTAGATTTTAGAATAAGACACTAAACATGGATGATAGTACTAACTATTAAAACTGATATTTTGTTGAATATCTCATTCCAGGGTGATCTATTTTGCAATAAATGGTAAACTTATAATCAGTGCTGTATAAGGTTTTGTGAGTATGGAATATCGGGGCCATTTATACTTGATAACTTACGCGTTACTAGAGTCACTACTCATGCTGCCTATGCTGCCATCTGTTGAGTCTTTACTAGGCTGTTTGAGCAATCGGTTTCTCATTTCTGCAGCAGCGCCTACTTCTTCACTTCTTGCAAAACTTGCACGGGCTTTTTTCCCACCTTCTGACCAAATGATAGAATTAGAAAGAGCCAACATAGTATTGGGTGTTAGGTAGTGCATGGGGTAGCAAGCAGGGTAAAACCACAACTAGTTACTGACAAGTACAAGTGAATAAAGGGGTGAGGGTGATCTAAGCTAGATGTGAAAGCAATCTCTTTAATAGAATTGCTTTTACTACTGGTTGAAGATTACAGGTTCTATGACAAGTGCATGATAACTTTCACTATAAAATGTTACTCCCTTGACTTTCAATGTCTACACAGACTAATCTAAATGATGTCTATCGCTATCATGATAGCTAGAACCTTTTTGTCAGATAATAATTAAAAATAAACCCATCACCCCTCATGCTGAAGTACAAAAATGTAAAACGGAAACAAAAAATCATTTGACAATTCCAGCTAGTTATTTAATTTAATGCTACACATTATCATTACACAAAAAATCATTGGGTTGGTTAATATCAGGGACACCAAATGGTTGACAAACATTGTAAGGAATGCAAGCATCTAAGGTTCTCACCATAAGCATTGACACACTAATCAAATAGTACAAGGCAGTGTCTCACTAATACTTCTCTCTAAGTGTTCATACATGTATGTGTTTATGCGTCATTACGGACAAAGGGTTGGACAGCTACAATTGTATTTAGTACATTCTATGTTGTCTAATTTGTTGTACCTTTTCTCTATGGTTAGCATGCAAAAATGGGATTTTATTTTGAATTCAATCCTTCTATACATTAGGATTGGTAGCTAGAATGGTTTAGCAGATTAAGTCTTGATTTGAATCCACTTTGTGGCAAAATCAGTGGTTTTTGGGCAAAATTGTATAGCCCACCCCCAATCTATCATTACCATCTGGGGACCAATGCTAGTTAGAAATACATATACATTTTAACATATAAAGTATATCTAAACAATTGTAGTACTGATCTTTTTTCATTGCCTTCTATTTTCAATAAAAATGTTGAACTTGAATTATGCTCAATAGAAAAAATTTATAAAAAATATAAACACAATATGTTTATTTTTTGAACTAAGATGGACAAGGACAATACAGAGCTTTACCACAAACACTACATCATCACAATCCACAGGAATTCTAGTAAATAATCTAAAGGGAAGGCTCGGTGCATGGAATACATTCTTAATTCAACAGAAATCGACATTTTGATAAGATATCAATTATTTCACTTTAGTTTTTGTTTTCTCTGTACTATTTATGTTAATTCTTTGTCTGATTCTTTTTTAGGTGTAACACAGTGCTCATTCATTTATTATCTAGTATATTTTTTGTTCAATACTGGGGTTTGTTGTGTATGGCCAAATTTAATTAAAATCTGTTGCGAAGATTCTCATTTTCCCCCATTATTTTTTTCCTAATTTTAGGTTTGATTTGCTATGAATGAACACTGTACTTTGTGCTTGGGTTCATGTCACGTGAAAGTGTTTAATTTGAGAGTGTTTCATGGCGTCATGCATTACTTTAAGAGAGAGATTAGTCAACAAGAGCTCTATGTTAAATTGCCTTGTGAGTTGTTAGATAAAACTGCCATGTTATAATGTGCTTGAGATACTAGCCTACAGTGAGAACATAACAAACCATTCACCTTTTAAGCGCATCAAGCCTTTACCTGTTGAAAGCTGCGAGGTACTGTTGCTTTTTCTGGAAAGACCCACAAGGGCGGCGACTTTATAGCCTAAACTAGGCCTTCTTTTCCTCCCTTCTGTGGTACTAGTTGAAATAGCAGAGTCTGACATGCTTCCGTCAGTCTTTTCTATAGTTGTAACATCACTGTTACTCATGCTGCGGTTAATTTTTGATGAGTTTTTCCCACCTCCAGCTCTACTTTCCATTTTGGAAGCAAATTCACTGGAAACAAAAAAAAGTAGAGATTTCATCCACTTGTACCTTCAAAAACGTTAACATTTTTGTTGATTTCATAAAAGTTTTTCATAAAGATCCATAACCGCCATTTATCTTATTCTATGTTGTAACTGTATCATAGAAATGTGTTACCTTAATTTCCTACGAGGTCTTTCAGATTGCGTAGACCTCACACTAATAGTACTAATTTTGGATACTTCTGACATATCACTTGTCTCAGATGCATCACTGTGTGCAGCATCATCAGATACTACTTCTGGGCTGAATTCTAAGAAAAAATAAAATAAAACATTAACAATAATCGTGTAGGTCATTCTAAGAATATATCGGAGGGTTCATACAGCTCTACTGGTACATAATTTATTCATTTGAGACACATTTTCAATATAATTGAAGGAATTGATACAGTGTGTTGCATTAGCATTGAGAGAATCAAGTTTTAGACTATAGGTCTTTTATGGCTCGATGGCATATAATTATATACTTATATACAAGGCAGAAGGGACCAATGGTTTAAAATTAAAGTGAAAAATCACAATATTTTTACACTGAATTTAAGCCCTTAATTTTTCTTTTTCGTATGAACCCTGCTAATGAAGAGCTGACTGATTTTTTTGGAAAACTACCATTTAGGTATGTATTACATCAAAACTGGTATTCTTATGAAAGTATTACACAGGTATATGTTACAATGCAGCTCTACACCTACTTACTACTCTACCTAGCTAAGTATACTACGCTACTTTTTGGTTCAAGCTAGGATAGAGAGTATCAAAATGTTCAATGACGTACCAATATGCCTACCTCTTCTTCGTGACCTATGACCACGAGATGGTGGTACATAGGAAGACTGACTACTATGCCTGTTGCTAGGGCGATCACTTTGATGGTCACTATGGCTACCAGAAAGTCTACTACTACTATTATCAAATTCATGTCTTCTAAAATCTCCTCTATCCCGATCACGGTCTCTATCCATTCTGTCATTACGATCTCCATGGCGATCTAATCTATCCCTTGAGCCTCCATGTGGATCCCTCATTCTTTCCCTGTCATGTGATCTTGTTCTGTATGATGCTTCTGTATCGGACATATGAGTAGGCGTCCAAGAACGGTTAGCATTCATCTTCATTTTCATCATCATAGCTCTTTGTTCTAAGTCTTGTGTTACTAAAAATGCAAAGGAACATACATTAGTATCTAAAATACATCACAGAAAATTGATTATATGAATAATGTAAAACATTCCACAAATGTTTCTTTTACATGGTTCACATTTTCCCACAAAATTCATGAACTAGTATCATTTCCACATTCGAGATTTTTTTGTCATTTACTAACTCCCTTCCAAAAGCTATGACACATAATTATAGTTTAATATTTCACCTTTGTCTCTACTGTGATGTGAATGATGCACTGGAATTTGTGGCAATTGTCGTTTCTTTGGAGAAGGGGTGCTTGTTGGAGTAACATTTGCAGATGTAGCACGGAGCGGAAAGCTACCTTTTGACATAGGCACGGTATCTCTGGAAAAGCAACCACAAAGAAAGCATTAAGTATTATCTACACACTTGGAAATTAGAATCTTTTAACTTATCTATCATTACAAAAACATAATTATCTAACACTGCAAGGAATGAAAAAAATAAGGCTTATTCACAATGCTGAATTAGAATTCCTTCACTATTTATGTATTACTTTAAAAATGAAATCAATCACTAAATAAACCTCTACCACCGTACTGATCTTTACAATTACACAGGGATCAAGTTGAAAATGATCAGTCCGTCCTCACTTCAGAAATGAATCAATACATACAGGGTGCAACATGCAAATTCAGTACACATGTTATATTTTTCCTGTCTATAGTTGTTTAATACATGAAATAAAAAAATATCTACATAATATATAAAGAGAGAGAGAGATGAAACACACAATAGGACAAGAAATCATGTCCATATTTCCTTTTGAACTTGAAACTTGTTCAGCTTTACCTTGCCACATACTCAAATATCCATGTTGCACCCTCCAGTATGAAAGAAAATAGTCCAGAGCTTTGGTTCCTATTCTACAGTTCTATAGATTCTACTTAAGTAAAAAACCTCCACCAGAACAAACCTGTCAGCAGATAATGACCTGGATAACTCAGACATCCTTGGTCTGACTGGTCCTGGTGATCTTGACCTTGATCTTTGACCTCTTCTTTCACCCGGCATTGGTTGTTGTTGCCTACCCTTTCTTCCCCCTTTGTCTAGCACTTTTTTATCGTTGGGCAGACCAGAACGACCTGAAATAACAAAATAGCTCATTTAATCAAAATAGACTCAATGTAAACAAACGAACAGATACTTTTCCTTTACTTTCGATCCAGTGCAATAACCGATACATAATTTCTATCAAACTGTGCTAAAGTACCTATTACCTCCTCCTTGGTATTCTATCATAACTTTTTTTTATCTTTATAGCACCACATTTTAATTTTATAATTATTATGCAGATTCCTTGATTTGATAATTATCAAAATCATAGAATCTGTAATATTGTAGAGTTAGTCAACATATTTTAATCACATTCAGCCATAAGTACCCATTGTTCAACAAGCATGTGTGAAACTATCAGATTGGTAGGAGTTACTGGTACACTTCAGGGTGTAAGACTTGACCTCTAGAAATACCCCAAACTTACCTTAGTCAGTAGGAAAACATCAAATTCAAAGCTAAACAAGGGACAAATGTGTATACATTTATAACACATACATACCTCCACAACAACAACAACAAAAAACCACTAGGAATACAAAACACAAAACTGCTGAAGGAATATGTGGCGCAATCCTTTTATTCTCTCTTTTGAAGTACACATCACTGGGAAAACATCAACATGACAACATAGAAGGAGAGCTACACACCTTCATCTCCAACAGCTGTCACTAGAGGGCTCTCTAGTTGTTTTACCACAGTAGAAGGTACTCTTGTTCGCTCACCACTAGCATCTGAGAACTCTTCACTACCAGGAGGTGGACTACAAGAGCTACCAACTGAACTGATACTAGCGCCATCTCCTCGACTCACAACACTGGACCCTAAAACGTCACCACCAACCAAAATTGTTCACAATTTAGCATTTCTTTGGTCCGTAGAATACCACACATTTCATATTAACACAAAAAAACGTATTCCACATCAAAACTATCTCATCTATGTGTCTTTTTTACAGTACTTTAACATAGTTATGAAAAAAATTTAAGGTGATATTTAATTTTCCAAGCTAAACTTATCTAAACTTAAACTAAATCATAAATTTCCTTTATTGCTATTTATGTCTGTATCAAAACATGAAAACAAAATATGAAAACAAAAAATCAGGACTGCGTTCAGAGAATTGAATAAATGAAAATATATGAGCATTTCAAACAGACAAGAAACAACATTGATAATTTGTGGTTTTACCATTGATTCTAATTCACACAAAAGACACTGTGCTAAAAGTTTGATGATATAGCAAGACAATTTTGCACTTATGATTCTATTTCAAATTCAAATAATTTATGTATCTCTCAGAGTTAGAGGAACTTGAGGAGACAGCTCAAACACAACGACACTGTGCTAATCCTAAAAAGCACTGAAAAACAAAACACTTTTCTCTAATACAACACTCACAAAGAGGATAACAACGGAAAGCTGTTTGTCAACCAAATCATCAAGCCGATCCTGATTAAGTAGAACAGATATATAGTCTTGTAGACATATTAAAGTATTTGGATGACACAGACAACAAAACACCACCAAAGCACAACACATTGTTGTTTGAATTGATATTTGACATTCTGGTTTTAAAGAATAATAGAAGAGGGAAAAACAACAACAGAAAATTCAAGTACTTCAAGCCCCCCTCTCACTCCTAAAAATGGCCCTTAAAAAATTTGATATCTTTAGACATTGGAAAAAATTACAGATGTATTTGCTGCTAGTGCCACACAAGTAAGCACAATCAGTTCATCAAAGCATTTCTGACAAAGGAGTCCAATTCTACTATAGCATAAGATAAAGTTCAAATAATTTCCCTTGTAATTGGTTCTTGTATAATTATGGGGATCTTGTACACATCCATTTCCTTGTTTCATATCTCTTTGCTTTTTTTTATGGACACAGGCAATATAACAAACATCAAGCATGGCCAAACACTACATACACACTGTCACCATGGAAACATAAAAGCTAATTAAAGCCTTACATGACCATACAAGCATACTATGTACCTGGTAATTGATCATCAATAAGGTCAAATTCTGACATGTCACTGTCACTGAGCCGAGCAACACTACTTGGAGGAGAAAGATGGTCCGCAGCTTTATTTCTGCCATACATATCTCCACGGCGGTTATTCTGAAATTAAGCAAAGAAAATATATTGTAAACATACCATAACATATCTGTATGTACAGATATTAGCAGCATATAGATATATATACAAAATAAGTCCTCCTTGATTACATCTCAACAATTTAGTTTTCTCTTTTGTAAATGTTTGTCTTTTTACCTCTCTCTTCTTTTTCTCTATCTATTTCTTCTATATTTTTGTGTACCACTTTATTTTTATAAATGTGATATGGCAAAATAAAACATGATATACACACATAAATGAATACATAAATTACATAATTATCTGATTTTATATCTAAACCTAAAAAATGAATTTATTAGATGTTATGTCTTCAATGTAACAACACAAGAAATCAAATGGATGAAGATAATATTAATAACAATACGACAATAATAATAATAATAATTATTATTATTATTATCATCATGATACTAATAAGTATAATATACTATGACCACTGTTCATATCAAAATAAAATCTCACTTCAATTTATTAGTCAAAAATGTCATAATGATAAAAACATTACAACTAATATAATACTGCAGAGAACCCCTATTGTACTTACCCCTTCTCTTGTGGAAGCTACATTAGGATTTGCATCATCATGATGCTGTAAGGGATACCATTGAGGTATGTCATATAGATCAGCACCAGCCAACTCAATTATCACCTGAAAAGAGAAAAATACAATAACGTCAAACTCTGTATGAAAGGCAATATTTCCAATAACTGTTGTAGAAACGATGTGTAAGTAAACAAGATTTGACAAGGTATTTTTGAAAATAAAACCCTAAAAAGCAGATTGACATATCTTTGTGAATCCAATCAAAAGAAAAACAGACATCTACAATCGAAAACCTCTAGATTAAAACCTATCAACCAATAAGAAATATCAGATCTGTGACCCTATACATGTAATTAAACCTATACTTTTAGTGACTTATAGTGAGTTATTAATGGGTTGAACTTAAAAACCTGATTAGCAGACTGGATCCATTCCCTTCTCTTTCTCAGTGTCATGCTACTCATCTTTTTTTAAATAATGCGTTATTCCCTTTGAGTTTGGCTGCTGTTTATGATTTTAAACTGTTCTCAAAATAACTATGGTAATAATATTGAGTATCTACTAGGTAAAACATATCTAGGTATCTCAAATTATCTTAATTTTTTCATTCTTTTCCCTTTAAATAACCTGAATTCTAAACCCATTTGTCACATTCTTGGAATTGTCAGCTTTGCACACAAGCAACAATGTAAGATCACCAACATTTGTCATATATTTGAATTGAACAAATTAAAAGTACATTCTGATTTTTTTGCCCAATAGTCAGAATACAAATTCCTATCTTCCAGCACAAAGTTATAAAATACCTTTAATAAATTGAACCACAAAATGAAACATGATCCAGTATGATAGTATTCTAGCATTCCTTCACAGATCTTAAGTAAATTATTTGAAAGCTTGTTATTTTTTTTCAATTTAGCAAAAATATGTACTCAGTGACAGCACAGAGTAACTGATTTTTGTTGACATGCACCACAGTGAGGATAGAAATATTTCTGGACATTTTCCAAAATTCAGATTCTTAAATGTATTGTCTTTCTACACCTTACCTCATGCGTCTTCATGCAATGATATCCCACAAACACAATTTGCTTCCATAAAGTGTATGATAACAGTTCTCCACAATTTCTATACAAATGTGTTGTATCTTCCACTAATCCAAAAGTACACTATCAATGCCATTCGCTGGCTGAACATTGACATTTAAAAATTAATCTCTACGACTAGTGAGTCAGATGTTACATGTGCTATCATCCACCCAAAACAGATCATATTTTCAAAGTTGAGTAAGCCACATTTTTACTTAATGGCTTTGGATTTCAATTTTACAAACGTAGTAAACACATGCCATATAAGGTAAATGCTCATGAATTACCATAAAATCAACACCATATTTGTCAATATGCAAATGTGACATGGAGTCATCTCCTAGAGACTGTGACCACGTAAATGAAACCTCACTATATTTCCATAGCAATATCCTTCTCAGACACCTGATAAAATTTCCCATTAACTTGACTGCTGTCATTTAGGGCTGTCTAATGTCTTGTAGAGAATACAGACTGTGAAATTTCCTGGAAATGAATCTAATTGATGATACCTAATAGTTCTACCACAAATGCCCTAGAAAGACAACAATATGGTCATTAAATACTAGAAACACATGGGAGTTGTGGCTCTGTAAGTACATAAGGCTCTGAAACAGTGATGTCAATAAGACATAATTTATAGGCTAAGTCTTAGAAATGAGGGTCATTTCTATGGATTAACCATAGACAAGGATAACATTTTTTCATACACCTAGACCATTTTCTTCTTTCTTGATGATCAAGGACAATAGAGATTCATACATATGGACATAGAGACTTGTCTCCCTTGGTGCCATATAGCTTACCTAAATGTCTACATAATTTGAGGAATAACAAACATACATATTATCAATTTTGGATGAAACTGGGTGAAAGGATCAACTTATTTTGTTGTAATAGTATTCTACCTTTTATCACTGGGAAACTTCAACCAATTACAAAACAATAAATTATAATATATCACGACCTGAAAAGAATTTACCATTGTATTTCTATGTATATTCCATGACTTTTTTGTATACTGGTAGTTACGTAAGGCTAGCAATATAGCATGTGTTCAAGGCTAACAAACATAAAACAATAAATTTCCCTGATGTAGCAACCTGAGGCTTGGCAATACTATCAGGGTCAACATAAGGGCATTCCAGTATATCCTGGGTCACTAGATGATCCATACAAGCCACTGCATTCGTACTGTTGGTGCACAAGACAGCAGATATTTTTCCCTACTATCCCAAGTATTCAGAAATAGTGGTAATAGGCGGAGACAGTAAATTCTAAAATACCGTACAGTAATTTTTACAAGAGCTGAACAGTAAATTACTTCAAACAGGTCTGTATGGGGCAGTACGAAAAGATAAATGTTTTCCCCATAACACACATCTAAAAAACCTACAGATCTTCTCCAAATACTTATAAACACAATCAATATTTTTAAATAACTTCTTTTTTTTCTGTTTGACTTTGAAAATGGAGAGATCCCTAAACGCAGTAAAATATCACACATAGATATAAGTGTTCTAGACACAATACTATTAATATCACAAAAAGTCAGAATGCCTTGGAATTCAAGTTATTAATAACAGTAATGAAAAACGTTTTCATATGATTCACAGAAACCAGACACCAGACAACTAACTGACTGTCATGAGTTTCCTTTTAAGTATCAGGTATTCAACAAATTTGTAGTGCCTTCCATTTAAATTAATAATCTTTTTATAAATACAAATACATCCACACATCACGCTGTTTGTCTGTCTCAAACACCTCCTTTTTCTTTGAAATATGAATAATAATATACAGGCTACACAGTGAGTATATTTTGTCGGGAAGTAACCAACAAGTTAAGATTAAATGAGAAGATTCAACTCAATCAATGTAAGAATAAATCCTTAAACTAAAACTACCATGATAGTACAGTATCTCTAATTAAAAGCCATAGATTTCAACATTTTTTTAAACCTCATATGGCTAGATAAAACATATTATCTTACTGGTGTTAACTGAAACTCATTCTTTGGGTTTTTTGGTCCATCAGGCAAATACAGATAGCAGTAAAGAAGCAACACTATGTACAAACAACCTACACATGTATAAATATATTAATAACACGCGGTATCGCCACTGCATCTTCTAGGACGATGTAGCCGCTTTCACCGCATGTATTGGTGTCCTTTTTTTACTACAATTTATCATAATTTTACACCTAATCAGTGAGTTTTATAAACATGATATCTACTGTACAGGGAAAATGTAGCCTTACCTCTCCAACATATTCCCCACTGCCTATTCTATCATAGTCGTAGACTGTGATTTCCAATGCTCTGGTTTGGAGTTCAGCCTTCTTCATTGGTGAATAGATGAAGGTTTGATTCCATTTTGGTTCTAGTGTCCCTGCAACAGTTTTGGTTCTTCTCTTGCTCTTTTCACTAAAATGAAAACAACAGAAATTTTAATCAAATTTGTTCCCATTTCTCAAAAATTGAATTTACTTGTAATAAAAATTGAATGTTTAAAAGAATATAATAGCATGAAAAGACTCTTTCTATCAACTTTAATTTTCACATTTGATACTCAAATGTTTTCATTAGGGTACTACACAAAGATCGATTCTCGTTACTGAGCAGGGTCACAGACAGGTCAGCTGTCAACCTTACAAAGAATGCCAAAAGAATCTCAGAGAAATTACTATGCAACAGAAAAGCAGGACTGTTAATTCCAGATGCAGATAATGCTCCTGGAAACATTAAACATAATAATGATAAGAAAATGCATGATTGTGTATTTACCTTCTGTCAGGCAATAAATAGAGTTTACAGTAAGGATTCCTTGGCTGTCCGTTATCTCTTGGTGGCAACTCTATGGCACTAGACACATGAACAATGAGCTGGTAGGCAGGGGAATCATAATACATTTTAACCTGAAACACCAAATATGTAACATAATTAAAGTACCACACAAAATAAAACTCTCAGTCTGTTACCGACAATTTGGGTTTATTGAAATTGAACCCCATTGCCACTTTTAATACACACTTTTGACTAGTAAAAAAATGTATTTTTGGTTTCATCTCTTCATTATGTAAATCATTTTGATAGAATTTCTCTAATACTCTCATTATCACTATCATATCTTGGTCAAGAGTTGAAATAAGTTTGAGCTGTTGCATGACTTGCCTGAATCTTTCCACAGTTGGTTGGTGAATGGACTCTTGTTCTGGTAGCTCCAGGAGAGCCAGGTGAAGTAATGGTTACACTAGGTCTTGGTTTTGACGCATGTCCAATGGTTGACGTAGATTCTTGGTCAAAGTTAGAACCTGAAAGATTAAACAAAAAATTACGACCTATGAAACAAAACATCAGTGACTACAAAGTTATTATATACAAGTCAGTTAAAAGTCTTTTGCTTTGTGTATTCCCCAACAGAATTTTTCCCATCTTGCAGTACAATCTTATAACAAACTCATTCTTGAAAAGCAGTTCCTTGTATTTGATCCAAAAAAACCATGTGTTTATAGATCATAACACTCTTAATTATATGAATAACAATTTTTTATAAACTACTAAATTAATTTTCGAGGAGTTCTGTTGTTTCAGGAGTTAACACCACTCCTATGTTGCATAATCAGTAACTAACACTAAATTGAAGAACTTTTCGTTAGTAAGTTACTACTATACATGAGGCAATATTAATATTAAACAAGCAAATTCATCAAATTTTAAGTATCTGAATACATTCTTACTATAACTCATCAAAACTGAGCAAAGAAGCAACAGCCAAAGCGTTAACTTTTTAATTAAGCACCACCTAAACTGAAGCAAATCATCTGAATGAATTCAAATTTCATTTCATATTTTGAACCTCTTATTAATATTAGTGAAGGAATAAAATCATCATGAATTGTCCATTCTAGGTTTGTTAGTTTCAATTGGAATTGATTCAGATTATTTTCTGATCACAAATGTAAATGGAAAATCTTTCAGAGCATTGTCTAAGTACTATGCTTCTCCTGTGTTATGGGTTGGGTTTTTTGCATTTGTCAATTTGCTCTGTGTAAAGTTGGGCTAGGGAAGATGTTATCATGATTAGTCGATATTTCTACACAAATGTGCATATTACTCTACCTGGATACTCAGAAGATAATATATGTTGATCCTAACTGAAATGTGAAATTAAACACCACAAGGCTACACAACAAGTAACTATCAACAATGAAAATAAATTAATGTTTATAGGGATATTTTTTTCTCTCTCCTCGATTCATCTATGCCCATCCACTTTTGGCATTTGAAAAATACAAATAAATTTCACGTTGCTGTTTATGATTTGAATCCTAGTTCATTCTATAGAATTTTCATTGAATTACAATGTGCTCAGTCTAGGAGAAACTGGCTCCTTTGGAAACATGAATACAGTTCTAAAATATAACCAGAGGTGAGTGTATATATATATACATTTTAAAATATATATATTAATAGTACAGGCAGAATAAATAAACATAACAGGAAACTAAAAAAGTTGAATAATCACTGAAATAATGATTTGTACAATATTAAACTATGACATTGATTTTGAGTTAAACAACAATTTAATAATTTAATTACGTCACACCGAATACTTACCAGACTCAAGATCAGGATGTTCAGGAATTCCTGGAGGTATTTCACCAGTGCTGTAAATGAAATAAAGGAAAAGGGTTAGAAATCTCTCATGTTGAAATTTAAAAAAAATATCAAACACAAAAAAGGTGTAAAGATACAGTGGTAATAATGGTTAGACTGAAGATGACAATGCTTGATATTAATTCTGTCAAGATGACCTTGACAATGCCAAAGATCTTTTAATGTGACATACCTTATTGGCCTTTGCACAATTAGTTCCACCTGTGGTTCTTGTTTTGATTCAAGGATTATATCATAGACTTCTTCAAAACTAGCACCTTGCAATGACCTGCCGTTCCATTCTACAACTTCATCCCCTAGAAACACAGAACAAGAATAATTATACAATACTTTCTAAAAATAATCTAAAATGCTTATCCTTTTGTCTGGTTTTACAAATATCAGGATATATGCCAAAACGGATGTTTTAGAAAAGAAACAGTGACATTATAAGAATGAGTTTTTTATCGACTACACCTTCCCCAAGTATTAGACTAGAATTGAACATTTCTCATCCATCCTATCATTAGAAGATAGGTAGTAGCTCACCAGGTCGTAAATGGCCCACTGTATCTGCAATACTACCCTTCTTCACTTTGGTGATGAAAGCCCCAAGGTAACCAGCTTCTGTCATTTTCCCACCTATGACTTTTAGGCCTAGAATAGATTCATATCAATGGTAAAATTAATATATTCATCAAATTTCTACAAGCTGTTCAAATTGTAAATGTCACCAAAAATGCAAAGGTTTTGTGAAGGAATATTCTCTTTGACATATCTCATTCCTTGCACCAGAAGTTTTACACTTTCTTTTGTGTACTATCAACAATAACTGTGCCGTCATAGCAAAATATGTATACGTAAATACAATGAATAATTAGTTACAATGAAGTTGTACAAATGACCAATCTGTTCAATAATGAGGGTACATTGATAAGAGGAATTTGAAATGAGTACATCCAAGAGTCAAAATAAGACCATAATAATGGCAATGATTCCTGATTCATTCATAAACTTAACATTGGTTTGTTTTTTACAGATTGGCAAACATAATTGTATTTGATAACTATTTTGAGAGAAAGGGGCGTTATTTTCTTTTCATATTGAACTGAAATTCTGCAAAGAAAGATTATTGTCAATGAAATCTAAAGTACTCTCTATCAAGTTTACATATCTAGATAGAAAGTGGTCTGTAGAGACTACTCAACCACACATAGAAGTGGGAATTACAAACAGGGGTTGTTAGAAGGTCTACACAGCAACTCAATGTAATTCAACTTCAAGAAATGTCAAAATTATATAAAATCAACACAAGAACAGTAACGTATCATTTGAAGCCACTGTAAACAACAGCGTTCTATATACATGTGCACAACTTAAATCAATACCCAATAATTAAAACCATAGGACACAATGCTGCTTCCTGGTAGACAAATCTGAACACAAAATTGATGCTTTTTTTCAGTGTTTCATTGAAATTCAAACAAACAAAATGAAATGTTCGAGTCTACCCTTATAAATCACAGCTATTCTTTTCAACCTTATGTCAAAAATATAGCCAACCTATATAGAGTGTGAATGAAAAAAGGGTAAATGTCAAAAACTTAAGTTTGACTCAAAAGGTGGTGCTCGTGCAACTAACAGAATCACAATCATTCAAATGGTTTGACTAATATTCTAATTGTGTACTTGAAAAACAAATCAGCATGGCTAATTACTATTTCAATTGTTGAATGAGGTTCGATAGAAGAAGAACTATAAAAGCAAATTCACTATACATATTATTCTTCCATTTTTTTTTGTAATTTTTTTTTTTTACTAATGTAGAATAATCCCCTAGAGAATATAAAAAAATGATAGGAAATAAGGAATTCTATTGATCCTATGAAACCAATACATTCCAACAGGTAAAGAATAGGGGGTTCAGTGTTTTATAGCTGTGAAACCACCACAAAAAGAAAATGAAATATATGAGAAAATGGATGATAAAAGATAAACAACCAATATAGTAATTTGCCATGCTGATGAAGGTGGGTTTGTTTTCTTTTTGTTTTTCTAACTACACTACAAATGGACAAAAATGTTTTTGTCATTTACCCATATCCAGTCTTTTGGAAGCATTCTGTGTTGGATTTCCTATTCATATATAGGGTAGGAAATAGAGAGAATAAAATACATGTCAATAGAAATGTAGATATAATGAAAATTGAAAAATGGCAGTTCTTTTGCATCGAATTAAGCCAGCTTCGCTATAAAAAAATGTAAATAATAAACACTACTTAGTAAGATTTAGGCAACTCTCCACAAAGCAAAATGTTTACAACTAGAAAAGTAAACTTGATAGAAAAGCATGAAATCACAAAAGCTTAATCTTAATCTATGATCTGCTGGTGTCGCAGCATCAGTTTCATTTGAGTAAGGAAACATGGATTAACATTTGTCAGAGGAATTGAATTTAGAATATTCAAGATATTAAATCTAAATAGTCTCCCTTGAAATGAGAGAAAAAATCTGTCATGCCACAATTTCCTCAAGAGATAATAAAAATATTAAGGGGCACTAGTAGATTAAAAAGATGGTTGTTCTAGAACGAAATTGCTGAATTAACCAAAATACCAAAAGAGAATGAAAAGATTTTGATAAAAGGGATAAGGGTGGGGGGAGATTCTCAATCATAGGTTGAAAAATTACTTTATTGAGTATGAATCAAACTCTTCAACATAGGTTACCAAAAGGCTGGTATTCTAAATAGAATACTAAACTTTGTAAGACTAGTAGTAAAATAATGAAGCAAGCAATCATGCTGTAGAAATAAGAAATATATTGTAACTATAAAATAGATTGAAATATCATTTCATGAAATAGGTGAAATGATAAAGACTTTGCTATCTACAGCTAGCTGAACAAGTGCAAGGTGCAGGAGTTGCTTTCCCCCGAAAAAACTGAGATATTTTTTTGAGAATATTTTTCCACACTTACCTAACGTTCCCTTACCAAGAATGGCCCCATGTTCACCAGGGGCACCTTCTAGGGATTTTCTAAGGATCATATGACCCACAAGTTTAGTTCCATCTGCTGAAGGCTGCCATGTTACAGGATGCTAATAAAAAGAAAAATGAAATTCATATATTTTTTCAAATCACATGCTGCACTGAATTGATTATAAAAGCAAATTTTATTTTCTAAATACTAATTTACATATACATCTTTCATGTTTATAAGGTCTGCATTTCTGAAAACACAATTTAAACTGGAGGATGAAATAATCATAGTAAGAGCCAGCGCTAACTATTATCTATTTACATTATATACAGTCATAGATGTATTATACTGAAGTATGTCATTTGATTTTTTAAAATTATTTCAACCAGTTACATAGAAACAGAGAAAGAAAACACTCCACACACACACACAAACAGGTTCATTGATTCAAAGTTTTTTTAGGAATCAATGTACAAGTTTACATGCATAAAGTTCTAAACCATTAAATGTCCAAAATGACATATCAAAATATTTTGGAATGTATTGACTTATAAATGATGAATGTAAATTATACTCATTTGACTTTAAAATATTTTTCATTCTTTTATCAGGGATATATTTTTACATTATTTTGCCATTTAATTCAAAGTCCTTTCATCTTCTTTCAAGAATTGTTTGTTTTGTGGGTTTTTTTGTGGCTTTTTAACTCTTCTCTTTTACATTCAACTCATCCCACTCTAGTGTAAATATTGAAAAATGTAACTGCTCGGATTAAATAATATGGGTTCATTTTAAACTTTAAGGATACTGGAAATCATTCTTCCAGAAAGAATACATTTGTTTCTATCTACATAATAGATACATTTTTCATATCTAATACAATAAAAAATTATTCTAGAGTTTAGTCATGGATTTTATATACAACTTTATAAGCACTTGGGCTTAAAATATTTCTCTTGACCACCATCCTAAAATTATACCCACCATATTTAAACCCCGCAGGGATAGAAAAAACAAGAGAGGGACAAACATGCAAGGCTCATGACCTAGTCAATTATAATTGGTTTAAAACAAAAACTTAATATATTGACAACACTTATACCTCATCTCAGGCTGATTGGCCCAAATATATAATGTGTGGGTTGAAAGCTAAAACCCTTTTTCCCTATTGATATGAGAATAAAGGGGTTCAAACCAATGACTTTTATGCCAGAAAAAAAAAGTTGGTATTCTTAGGAATAATAAAATATTAAGATTTAAATTGTCCATAAATGAGTCATAGAAAATTTAAAAACTTTAAAGACATGCATTGAAATATTAGCTAATGAAAAAACTATCTATTGGCCATTAAATAAGATATTATAATGTATCACCCATGCTAATATGTTTTAGATACAAATGTGTTATATACACAGAGAGTCCTTTACATCAGTGTGAATCAGTTTTTGGTTTGAACCCCTTTAAAAACTAAGTCAAATTTTGTGCAGACACATAACTTCTATGTGATTTCATACGTGAAGAATGTAGATGATGAAAAATTCAAACAAAGTGCATATCGAATGAAAACATCTTAGCATAACAAAAATTGTAGGAATATTCAATAGAGGAACTAGAAAATACAGCAAACATTATGAATGGTCCTAGATTCTTAGATGTCCAGAAATCCTTCAAAGTTGACATGAACCACAAAATACGCAGAGAAACTTGACACTATTAAAAGACAAACATTGTGAAATGTTGCACAATAGTGTGTCTTTTCTTCCAAAATCGTATTTATTCCGACTACGCTACCTTTAGTAACCAATCTTCGTGCAATGTTTGATTACTACTGGATAGTCCCGTATCTATCCCAGAATCCTTTATAGTTGGTTCTGACCAACCAGAATCATCTTCCATACTTTTGCCTTCACCACGCCCAAATCGAACCATTTTCTTTTTGGCATCAGACAAATCACCACTTTTGTGAGTGTGTACAGAAGAAGAGTCTATACTTTCTAGTTCCCCTAGAAATAAAACAAATAGGCCTACCATATTTAGGTATAAAGAAAAACGAATCACAAATAAAAAAGGGCTTCAAGGAGGGGTTAATCACAGAAATCTACAAAGTGAAAGTTGCTCTGCTTTATGTGAAAACATCATTCTCGTTACCATGGTACCGTTTAATTGGCCTCCGAGTAGTACGCGATATATTTTGAGAGGTGTATATTGCAAATTTCCAAGGACTGGGAAAATAGTGTCAATAGTGTTCCAAAAATGGGACAGTGTGTGGAAACTAGCTCAGATCTACATAGATATAGCTATGTGTAATTGATCTGTTGGTAAAATGTGTTTTCTTACATGCAGAGCAATTGAAAAAAAAAGTGGGAAAAGAAAATATTAGTATCTTCCATATAGCAAACATAAAACCACCGCCTGCATGCAAAGAGCCATGCACCTATGGCCTCCTGCAGGAAAAGTGAAAAGAAAGCTAGCACTCTCACCGCTAGGAACTTTTTGATTTTGGCTGCTAAAATTTCATCTTTTTTCCAACGGTCATCTCTGTCATATCTGAAATCTCCTTTTTAAGAAATTGCAAAATTTGGCCAATATGAATAAACAGTTTAAATTAAAATTCACATTCTTCTTTAGTGACATTTAATTACACTTACGACATTAAAAATCTTTAATCTTCTCTTGGTCTTAATAAAAAAGACATTTTGTTTACAAACTAGTCTGTTTAGTGTGGTATGAAATCATATCAAAGCCATAGTATGAAGACAATCTGGCTTACCTTTTTCTGAAACACTCTCACTTTCGATTTCCTGTTCATCACAGCTTGTGCACTCTGGTGTTGTCTGTATCTCGTCATCTGAACTACTTAGAGACTGTTGTCTCTGTTTTTTACTTTTCTTGTGCTTATGAGGTTTTGGCGGTGGGGGTCTAACACAATCAGAAGGATCAGAACTGAGAGAGTCATTCCTTAGCATACTCTCCAGCTTCCTTCTGTTTCTACTGGTTTTGGCTGCTGCAGAACTAGGGTCCAAGTGTTGACGAGGCATGCGATCTGAGTACCGATCAGCCTCATCAAACTGGTCTCTGTCAGGAAGTCTCCGTCCAGACAAAGGTGGTTTTGAGGAAGGAAATTGTTCATAGGTATCTAAATCTTTTTGTGCATGTGGAGGCCCATGACCTCTCATAAGACGTTCAGGTCTACGCTCATTTCTTTGAGCATCAGGATTTGTGTTCGTTGGATCCTGTGGATAGCGGCCATCGTGGCGGCCGTCTAGTCTTGTATTACGATTCAAGTCATCCATAGGATCTACAGGAAGATTTGGGTCATTATGTCGATGTCTTCTATCTCCATCTATTCTATTATACCCTCTTTCTCTATCTTTTAAATCCCTGTAATTACCATGAGGGTCCATTTGATCACCAATATCTCTAGGATGTCTTAAATCTCTCTCTGAAGGGGGATCTCTACCTTCCCCTCTTATTGAATCTTCTTGTCCCCTTAATCTCCTATCTAAAGGTTGATCCCTCCCATCTCTTCCAATATATCTCTCATCGTGTCTAAGTTCTGGATCATCTCTTCGTCTGTCTAACATATCTCTATTTTCTCTGCAAAAAAGGTGCAACATATATTGAATTCATAAAATATTTTTGTTCAAGTTCTACAGCCCTATAAAAAGATACTGCTATAACATTATTGAGACTCAGTCTCACTAAAAAGAATATGGTAATATAATTTCAGTATACTTCCCATAAAAAGTATGAAA
>JAVSBT010116657.1:0-15226 GCA_033118115.1 Pharyngocirrus eroticus
GGCAGAGAGGCCACATTATTCTTCAGAGTTTCATTTCTCTTATCACTTTGATTTATTTGTGTCCGTCCAACTTTTGTTGTTTTTGATTTCATATTTTCCTCAGTCATACATTGATTTTTTCTTTTTTGCCCAACTTTTGTCCTTTTAGTTTTCAGATTTTGTTGAGAATGCCTTGTACAGGTAACTTCAATTGGCATGTACTGAACTGGTTTGTACAAATCAGAATCAACTTCAAACTTTTGTGGATTTTCATCTGCTTGAACAAAGGTTACCTCATTATATTTGTGCAGATATTTGCGCTTTAAATATTCTACTGGAAATTTAACTTGCTCTGAAAGAAAAAAAGAAAAAATGATGAGTTTAACATTGATATTATTCAAAGTCTGTGTTTTGTTATATTTCAGATAAATAATTTAGCTATTGTTTTTGGCCTTGTTGTTTCTAATTACATGTATATACATAATTAGATGGAAAGAAAAGACCATGAGAAGAAAAGCATGTGTTGCTATACAACAATCACCATCTTTCACATGCAGATAATGTAACAGGCTATGCCGATCAAGGATTGGCTTACAAAGTCAAATCAGACGTTGCTCGACAACCTCTACCACAGGCGCTCCATAGTCTTCCAGACTGAAGGATGCTGATGATGATGACATTATAATATATTATGTATAATTATGTACATGAATAATTAGATTTTTTTAAACAAGCCCCTTTCTGAGGTGCATGGTTATGATAATTATGCAATCAAATAAAGTGCTCCAATAAGGATCACTTATTAACATATACTGTAGGTTACAAGGTACCTTGGCTTAGAAGTTCTACACGGTGGTTTTTACATTCAGATTTTTCTCTTCCATTTGATGTGCCTAAAATGAAGAAAATAATGAGCGTTTAAAAAGTAATGGCACATTACTTACACAAAAAAACATGTTTTCAATATTATGAATCCTTGTTTATGCATAAATGTTCCTATTCTTCTACACAAAAATAAAAATAATAGATGCTTATCAAAATATAAATATTGCTCTGAATCAAATTGCATTGTTCAAAAGATATGGATGATCAATGCTTTTCCTTTTGGTCATATCCTTCTAGATTTTTTTATGCATTTGAATCAAATGGTTAAAATGAAGTCTTGTTATTATATATTTTATGTTGATAGTTTGAATAACACATTCATTTTTGGGTCTTCAATTGCATACAGTAAATATTAAAATGATGATGAGGGAAAGGCCCTGGCATTGAATAACATACACCACTGTTGATACATTATTTTCAAAGTGAGAAAATGTACCTAATTGTAATAAAAAATATCATCATAATATTACAAAAGAGGAGCAAAACTCTGATTTACCTGCATTACCTTCTAACGAATCCTTAACAACATGTTCTTGACCTGATGCTATAAGAACCTCAAAGAATCTTTCAAAAGATTCCTTGCTCCTTTTTTTCAAAATGTCCAGGAGTCTTCCAATTTGACCATCTTCAAGTACTTTTGACATCTGGAATGACAGAAGGCATATTTCTTTCATAATTGCTCTCTATTTCGAGTTGTAAGGCTATGATTATGACATGCCGAAAAACAATAATAGCATGTAATTTTGAAAGTACTTAAGGAGTATAGCTGAACAAGACACTGCTCCACCTATGCCATGCATGGCCTTCTACCATAAGATAAACATATTGTTTCATTTGCAGAAATAAAGTCATATGAAAGGCAAAAAGTTACAGAGTTTGAAGAATACCTATCGCAGGAAGAGCTGAATAAGTCTGGTGGATACTTTCATAATGCAACTCATAATAATTAGTATAAAATAGATAAACCTGTGCCACTTACTACATCATCTTTCTGTCGAGAGGTTAACACAGCGTTAGACCCAGAAGTTAGCCACTCTTTCAGATCACTCATGGAAATCCCTTGTACTAAAAGCATTCTTCGATCTGACAAGAATTCTGTTCTTTGGTCTTTAGTCAAACTGAAACTGATAAAATGAAAAATTGTTCTACAATGAAAACTGGAAGTAATAATATCAATGTGGTGGTCTTCAATAATCTTGGGTCTACATATGTGCATGGTAAAATTGAGTAAAGTGAGCAGCATATAGGAAGGTGACACAAAAAAACTTATTATTGAGATATTATATTAGCAAAGGGAGGGGGTACAAGCTGTCTCATCTTAAAAAGGAAATACCATCCCATTTTGATTTCTGTGTAACAAAAACATGTGACATTAAATTACTTCCAGGCAATCACATCTTACAAATGCAGTACATGTATACATGTTTAAATATGACCTGAACTGCAGCATTTCAAATATATTACATATTCATCATCAGGGTGTTAAGCCTATGTTGTTGTTTTTCTGTTGACTTTCTGCAGTATAGGCTTAACACCCTGATGATGAATATGTAATATATTTGTTCAGAAGACAGTGTATCGATGTATTGGAAGTTACACTTAATATTTTCAACACATCACATGTAAACTTACAGATCATACTCAGACTCCTGACAAATCTTCTTCAGTTTTTCTGCAAATGATAAAAAGAGAATATTCAGATTGATGCCACAAGCAAGTGTGAATCACCTTATGTTGACATTTAAATTTTGTTGAGGACACTAGTGTTACTTTATATCAATATCACAACTAACAGTACATACACATATATAACTGGAAGTGGAAGAGCTCCTCACAGCTGATATTCTAAATAGGAGTATTGTTTTGGGAATCTTTTGGTGTTATTAGATCATGTCATTTTCATGAGTAAAATAATAATATAGATGGCTTTGTGATTTCCATAGCAGAAAATTGATAATACTCAAACTTAAATTTACCAAGGTGTAATAAACAAAATTTGCTAGAGTCAAAATAAAGGCCTATCATCATAAGAAAATGTTCATAGTTTCAGTAGTGTCATACACAACTTCTATCCTTCTTCTTTTCTTTTTGGCAAAAATGTATGGCTATGGCTATGAATTCTTATCCCTACCTCTATGTTTGCCATTGCCTAAAGCCATTGTTGGATCATGTCATTTTTCAGGAAAATAGCTCGTTTGTACAGATGAATACTTATGGCTTTGTCAAATGTATCTGGAAGAGAAAGAGTAGAACATTTAATCACCATACAGCCTAGTCACGATATTAGAATGTTAGTACACATATTGTCCGTACTCCGTCATCTAAATTTCAACTCAATTTGAACGGCATTTCAATGTATCACAATGTCACAATCAATTTCAAGTTTTTCTTTTCCAATCACCTTATTGTCGCCTGTGCCAACACACGACATGCATGTATTCAAATACACACAGTTCTTGATGACTGTTCCGTTGAAAACTAATTACTAGGCTGTTTGTGAGGTTAATCCTTGTTGAGTCGTATTCACTTGGCTGAAAACGATCTCGTGAGAGATACTAGAGACCTATTAAACAAAATGGCGCATATTTCATAAATACAGGAAGAGACACAAATAATTATAACCATTCTACTCCTGGTTATTGGAGATGCCGTATTTCGGCTATTTATTTTAGCGATCCGCATTTTGAACTAATCATAATGGTCCGCAGATTTTCCGCTTTACAGTATAAATCACTTGTATACATGTGTGTTTACATTATGTATGATTTCTGTTGAATGTGATTGGAAATTGTTGAATAAAAAAAAGGATGTTAACCTCAAGGACACTCTCAAGTTACAGTTATAATAAGGACATCCTGTCAATAACTTCTTGTAATTGTATTACCTCCAGGGTGCAGGTCAAAGTGATTTAGGAAATTATGTTTTTTCATAAAATAATGAAGTTTTCATTCAGTTTGTGATTTCCACCAGCTTTGAAAAAGTATAAGCAAACAGACATTTTTTCTTATGGTATAACTAGTGTAGTGGAGTGGAGTGGAATATAATGCTTGAGTATAATGCTTCAAACATGGACTGGAGAAAGTCATTTCTATGTTTTTCTTCTTCATTCTAAACGTTTGAACAAAACTTATCATTTACATAAGCATTTAACATGTTCTCTTTTGGATAAATCTTACAGAAGTGGTAATTACAAATTTCAGATTTTGTGATCTTTTAACTCTTAGAATGCATTTTCATTAGTTATACTTCTGATTCATGTCCAATCAATATGAAACACATTAACTAGCAACATTGATAAAATGTGATTCAATATCTGACACAGTATGGTGATATTTAGTTTTAGAAGTTGCATTGTATATATATAAGTTGAATCTGTTTAAGATGTCATGTCATAATTCATAGAAAATTCAAGAGGAATACAATAAAACCTTTTAGCTTTTCCTGAATATAAACAAATAAAATCCATCAAAGCTAAAGTAAAATAATTCAGATCTTTATTGATTTGGTATTGATCAGATTCATCAGAACATAAGAAAATATTACATAATATAACATGATAATGATTATTCAGTATAATCAATTTAGTTTTGTAAATCAATAGCATTATTTGTCCTGCAAACAATACTAAGAAATGAGCATATCCATAATGTATTAAAAAAATAAATAAAATAAATATACAGACATTTAAAATGTGTTTTTCCCCCAATCATTGTATGGAATATTCATTTTTTTCAGCAATATCTTCAGATCTATATTACACTACCAGTCTATGTCACCTTTGATGACTCTAAATATTTTAAATACAACATAGATCTCATTTTGTTTACAACAAATGTTTCGTGTAAATACAAGAGTAAGCAGACAGAGGTTTTGTAAAAGGTGACAGGCAAATTATCAAAATATTAACACCTAACTCATCCTACCATGTATACAGGTTAGCTAGCTTTAAACAGTGAACATTGATTAGAAATCCAAACTGTACAGAGTGGGAAGTTCACACATTCCCCAATATATTACATGTCTGCCAAACTCTAACCAGCTGTACATTTGAATTCAACAGTAAAACAAACTGGGCCCTACAGCAAACTAATAGAGTGGGGAGGCATGCCATTTACCCTCTTCACGGTAATAACAAAATCTAAATCATTTAGATTGGTCCTTGGTCCAAGGCATTGCATAATATATTGAGTACACAAAGGGGTTAATACACCTAGGGCTTTTCTTGAACAAAGTTCTAAATACCTGTCTCTGTAAAAATGGTAGGGTAGGTCATACTTAATCAGAAACAAGGTTACAGAATACAGAAACATCTAATAATTATTTCTAGAACATATATCCACACACTTTGATACATCACATGAATACCCGACGCCATTTGACATATTCAGAAAGGTTTTATTCTGGTCACTACTTTGTTGCTTTATATTTTCATACGGGTAGGGAACTACTTCTTTTCACATCTAGTAAGTCTTATTGCACACTTTGGTGTGTCTATTTTTTCTCCTTGAAATGTTAACAGATTATAATTCAAACCAATCTGAACACATTTGTCTTTGAATTGTTCCCATTCAAGCCACTGGGTGTCAGTACAAAACCAATCAGTCTTGGCAGGATTTGGCAATTCTTTGATAAAGTGGCCCTCTAGTGTCCATCTATTCATTTTCGCCTGTCTTATTTGTGAAGCAATTTCACCACACAAGTCTGGTGTGACTATCAATGGGCCGATGATGGTTTGGGGTACATTAGAGTAACCGTTTAAAAAATCACAGATCATATCTTTGTGAGTGATACTTCTTTTGTTGGAAGGAGACGTATGTAGGTATTGACTGGATAGATACCTAGGTTCAATATTTTGTCTCAACTTAGACAAGGGTACACTTTGTGCTTGACGTTGTCTTTGTCTGAACTCAGACACAGAAGACATAGAATGTTCTTGTATCTGTGGATTCCTCATGTCTGGTTTAAGAAAACAACCCCTTTTGTTGTTAGCATAAGACTTAGTAGCGTATGAGGGAAGTGGGATTTCATTGATGTGTCGTTTGGATACCACTTGTCTCTGATATGGATTAGCCTGTGTAAGGGGATAGTGAAAGTCTCCCAAGTTATTGTGTTGGAGAGAGCCCTGTTCCTTTTTTTGACATTCATCAGGTTCAAGGAAAATATAACCCATACCCAATGTCGATACAATTGAAATAGGCATATTTTCAATAAAAGCCTTGAGAAGCTGTCTTCTTGGGAAAGTTTCAATATTCACAAAAACAACTGTTACAGTGTCTTTAATACCACTTTGTGAAGTCGGTTCATTCATAAAATGAAAATGAGACATGTAGCTAAGAAGCAATCTAATAGGCTTTGCCTTTGGTAAGATTTTAGTCTGAGGTGCTTCAAGAAAATCATCTTGGAGCTGTTCAGTAGTTATTAGTTGAACATTGGGAAATAGTCTACACAGGTCCTTGAGACCACGGCTGGGCGTGGACATTATGCTTATCATATTGACCCACTGTCTCTCTGTGTCAATCATTGTATCCAATGTCTCAATGCTGTTTGTTATCACATTTGTCACTTTGCAGCCACTTAAAAGGTCTGCAGATGGCCTACCAACCGCATCAAACCATACTAACACTTTGCCTGAAAAGGCTTGAACGTTCACATCAATGTCTTGTGTGACTTTTAGTACCAGTACCACTGCTTTACTATTCGCACAGCTCGGAGACATGTTGGCATTTCTTCTTTGTACACTGCTGTGTGTATCATCATATGAGATGACCTTGAGTTTTGGGAAAATGTCACATAGTGATATAACATCTACAACCACTGCACACTCGTGAAAATCAATCTCACTGACTTGTGATTTGGCCGTTATGTGCAACAACTCTTTCATCACTACACTGGTGCCATGATACATTTCAATACTGTCAAAATGTTCTGACCTTTGACATTCTTTACAGATGAAACGGATCTGCTCTGTGTCAGTGTGACCTCCACCAATGAGAGTCAAATGCTTACAGTTAGGATTAACATTTTCCATCAAGGTAAAGGCAGCAGCTATAGAGTGTGCAGAAGCAAAATGTACTGGAATGGTATCAAGACTTGTGCGAACCCCACCACCTTCCTCTCCCTGTTCAAAAATTAACTGCAGCTTAAATACATCAACATAGCATTTCTCAAAAGGGGCAGTTTTTAATGGACTGTGCACTTCCCCACTACTCATACACATATTTCTAAAGGAGCCAACCTTCTCGAACATTCCTGGAACAGAGTACATCTGTTCATGGTCAATACAATTTGTTCTTTCCATGCTCCCCTCACTTCTCTTCTTCAATACTGATATCATTAGCTCAAAGGCCTTAGTGCACATTCCTGAGGCAAAAAAGAAAGCATGGTGTAAGTCGTGTGTTCTGAGAATTATATCTCTCATATTACATTGAAAAAAGTCCCCTAATACTAAAGGATTCTCAACCAACCAAAGCCCAGCAAAATACTCATGGAACAATTTATGGCTAAACTGTATAACTGGGCCTTCAATTGTAAAAAACCCTAGCTGAGTTATGTCGTCCATACTCAGATAGCAAGCATCAACGTCTTCAGAAGAAAAGACAACCTTTCCTGCTACAAGGGTTTTGAAAGCTAATTGAGCTACATGGTACAGGCAGTTCCTAATTTTGCAAGGAACTTTCATTTCTAGTGGGTTTCTTTTAAAATCAACATCAATAGACCCACCTCCCCCTCTCTTAGACCAAAATATGATAAGCTTTTCTTTTAGAAATGTATTAAAAAGCTGAGTGGCTGTGTCAGGCAGGTTGTAATTGTGTTTTTCCCAAAGGAAGCATATCAAACCAGTGTAAAGGGGTGTTCTCATAATAGCTTTACAAAACATATGCTTTCTACATTCATCAAGAATCCTGTCAGCCCTTTTCTGACCTTCATCATCATCCATGTGAAAGTACGTTTTTATATAGGAATGTATGGTGTTATCAGAAAATCCAAGAAGTTTGACATGGAGTCGTTTTTCCATTCCATGTGGACTGCCCTTATCTTTAGGTTGGAGAACAGGTCTACTTGTACAAATGACATGATTGCCTGGTTCCCTCATTATTTGTACAAGCTCATTCTCATCTGGCATTTTCACTTCATCTAGGCCATCAATCAGGTACAGGACTTTGTCACTGCAAAGGTTGAGATACTTTCTTAGTTTCATCTTTTCTTCAGTTGGCAGCAAATCCAAATCTTTACATATTATGTCTTCTATTCTTGTGTTTTTAACACGCCTTAGGTGTATCAAGAAGACCAAGTCGAATGTCTTGAGAACTTTACAGTCACCATTAGCCCAATCAAGTGCGAGGCGATGTAAAAGAGTTGTTTTACCAACGCCTGCTTCTGCTTCCACTAAAATTGGAAAGGTTTTGAGATTGTATTCTTTCTTTAGCAGATTTGTAATTTCTTTTGTTGATTCAGTATTCCTCAGATCTTCTTCTGGTTCATTTTCATTGGTATCTGACCCGTCTAAATCCATTTGGGCTGTGCTTGGCACAGAGGTTTTATTTTTCCTTAGGATTTATTTTATTTTATCACTATGATTTTTTTCCGCCTGTTCAACATTTTTTGTTTCTGATATAACATTTTTCTTCAGCCTCTTATCTATTCCCTCAACCATATGTTGATTTTTTCTTTTTTGTCTGACTTTTGTCATTTTACTTTTTACACTTTGTTGAGAATACCTTGTACAGCTAACTTCAATTGGCATGTACTGTACTGGTTTGTACAAATCAGAATCAACATCAAATGTTTGTTGATTTCCGTCTGCTTGTACAAAAGGTACTTCATAATATTTGTGCTGATATTTGCGCTTTAAACATTGTCCTAAAACTTGAACTTGCTCTGAAAAAGATAAAAAAAAAGATATGAGTTTTACAATGATATTATCCAGAGTCTTTGTTTTGCTATAAATATGTTGGCAATTGTTTTTAGCTTTTTGTTTCTAATCATATACATGTGTAATTACATTATTTGTTATTCAAAAAAACTGCTTTCTGATGTGCATTGTTATGGTAATTATGCAAATAAACTAATTCCAACAAAATTGTGTAACTCTACTTTTTAAGGAAATCAAAAGGATCATAACATGTATATGTCCCAAGGTACCTTGGCTTGGGAGCTCTAGACTGTGTTTGTTATATTCAGATTTCTCTCCTCCATTTGATGTGCCTACTTATAAAAAGAAAAATGTTTTAATATCATGAATCCTTGTTTATCAATAAAATGTCAATTAAAAATAAGTAAATGATAGATGTTATCAAAAATGTAAAGATTATTTAGAATTAAATTGTGTTGTTCCAAGGATATGGATGGTGTGTCACCTTTTGATCATATCCTTCTAGATATTTTATGCATTTGAATCAAATTGTTGTTGTTTATCTTTTCCAATACAATCCATATGTGGGGTATTGAGAGCCTTGTAACTTCATATTTCATGTTGATAGTTTTGAATGACATGTTCAACTTTGGGTCTTCACGTTCATGCAGAAAGTTTTGAAATAATAGGTAAATTGGGAAATTTTTTCAAAGTGTTAAAAGGAACCTAATTGTAATAACAATATATCATCATAATGTTCGTTGCAAAAGAGGAGTGAAACTCTGATTTACCTGTGCTACCTTCTAACGACTCCTTAACAACATGTTCTTGACCTGATGCTACAAGTACCTCAAAGAATCTTTCAAAAGATTCCTTGCTCCTTTTTTCCTGCAAAATGTCCAGGAGTGTTCCAATTTGATCATTGTCAATTTCTTTTGACATCTGGAATGCATAATGTGTATTTCATTCATATAAATTGCTCTCTATATAGAGTTGTTAGGATATGATTATGACATGCAGAAAACAATATTAGCAATATTAGCATGTAATGTTGAAAGTACTTGGGGAGTATGGCTGATAAAGACACCCTACCTATTCCATGCATGGCCTTCTACCATTAGATAAACATATTGTGTCATTTGCAGAAATAAAGTCATATGAAAGGCAAAAAGTTACAGAGTTTGAAGAATATCTAAGTCTGGTGAATACTTTTATAATGCAACTCTTATTAATTAGTATTGAATGAATAAGCTGTGTCACTTACTACATCTTTTTTCTGTAGAGGGGTTATCACAGCATTAGGCCCAACAGTCAGCCACTCTTTCAAGTCATTCATGCAAATCCCATGTACAAAGTGTATTCTTTGATCTGACAAGAATATTTTTCTTTGGTCTTTAGTCAGACTAAAACTGATAGAATGAAAAATTGTTCTAAAAAAAAAACTCAAAGTAATTTGAAATAGAAGACCTCATGAAGCATCTGTTTTCAATGTTGCGGTTTTCAATACTCTTAGGTCTAAAAATGTGCATGGTAAAATTTAGTAAAGTGAGCATATAGGAAGGTAACACACAAAAAAAGTATTATTGAGATATCAAAAATAGCAAAGGGAGGGGGTACAAACTGTCTCATCTTATAGAAAGGAAATACCATCCCATATTTATTTCTGTGTAACAAAAACATGTGACATTAAATTATATCCAGGCAATTACCTCTTACATATGCAGTACATACAAAATGTATTGTTAAAAAAGTTCAGAAGACAGTGTATTGATGTTAAAAGACAGGTACTCTTTTCGGAATATGACAAAATTAATGTCTTATATTAATGTCACACTTAGTATTTTCAACACATCCCATGTAAACTTACAGATCATACTCAGACTCCTGACAAATCTTCTTCAGTTGTTCTGCAAATGATAAAAAGTAGAAAATATTCAGATCGATTCCACAAGCAAGTTTAAATCACCTAATGTTGACATTTAAATTCTGTTGAGGACACTAGCGTTACTTTATATCAATATCACAACTAACAGTACATACACATATAACTTTAAGAGTTTCTCACAGCTGATATTCTAAATAGGGGTATTGTTTTTGGAATCTTTTGGTGTTATTAGATCATGTCATTTTCATGAGTAAAATAATAATATAGATGGTTTTGTGATTTCCTTAGCAGAAAATTGATAATACTCAAACTTAAATTTATCAAAATGTAATAAATAAAATTTGCTAGAGTCAAATTAAAGGCCTATCATCTTGAGAAGACGTTCATAGTTTCAGTAGTGTCATACACAACTTCTATCCTTCTTCCTTTTTTTTGGCAAAAATGTGTGGCTATGGCTATGAATTCTTATCCCTACCTCCATGTTTGCCATCGCCTGAAGCCATTGTTGGATCATGTCATTTTTCATGAAAATAGCTAGTTTGTACAGATGAATACTTATGGCTTTGTCAAATGTATCTGGAAGAGAAAGAGTAGAACATATATTCACCATACCGCCTAGTCAAAATATTAGAATATGGGTACACATATTGTCCGTACTCATCTAAATTTCAACTTAATTTGAACGGCATTTTCAATGTATCACACTGTCACAATCAATTTCAATGTTTTTCTTATCCAAATCACCTTATTATCGCCTGTGCCAACACACGACATGCATGCATTCAAATACACACAGTTCTTGATGACTGTTCCGTTGAAAACCACTTACTAGGCTGTTTGTGAGGTTAATCCTTGTTGAGTCGTATTCACTTGACTGAAAACGATCTCGTCAGAGATACTAGAGACATATAAAACAAAATGGCGCATATTTCATAAATACAAGGAAGAGACACAAAGAATTATAACCATTCTACTCCTGGTTATTGGATATGCCGTATTTCGGCTATTCATTTTAGCGATCCGCATTTTGAACTAATTATAATGGTCCTCAGATTTTCCGCTTTACAGTGGAAAGCTATATAAATCACTTGTATGTGTGTTTAGTGTTTACATTATGTATGATTTCTGTTGAATGTGATTGGAAAATGTTGAATAAAAAATAACTTCTTGTACTTGTATTACCTCCATGCTGCAGGTCAAAGTGATTTAAGAAATAGTGTTTTTTCATAAAATAATTTTTTTTCATCCAGTTTGTGATTTGTATCAACTTTGACAAAGTAAAAGTAAGCAGACATTTTTCCTTATTTTATTACCGTTGCAAGGTTATATCCATAGGTCTTAGTGTAGTGTCTTGGAGTGGAGTATAGTGCTTGAAACGTGGCCTGGAGAAAGGCTTTTTTATGTTTTTGTTCTTCATTCTAAACGTTTGCACAATGCAATTATAATCTCTTCACTTATGATGGTGACAGGTCTACATAATATGTTCATACTTCTATAATGTTGTAATTTCACTTTTTCATCCCCAATTCTAAATACAAAGACACTTGAATAACATTATTATTTCACAAACTTTATTTTTACTTCTTTCAACATCATCTTAATCATATCAATACACAAAAGTTTCGAATCTACACTATTACAATTATGCAGGTTGAAAACTTGTAAGAGTTTAAACCTTTGTATATACATAAAATCATAACAATTTTATCATATTGTTACGTTATTCATAGAATGCTTAGCGGAGACATATTATTTATATTACATAACAAGATGCCAGTTCTTGGCAGGGTAGTTTGCAGACCAACCAATAGTCTAAAATATTAAGCGATGCTTGGTTACTGGGGATTATAGATGCCCAATAGGGGTTGAATACATTTTCCTTTAGGGTTTCCATGGATCCTGTGTACTTCACTTTTGGGGTTTCCATGGGTCTTATGTACTTCACTTTCTATTGGGAACTTGACAAGGATACACCAGCTTCTACTTTTATGAATATACTTTAAACAATTATTTGCAACTCAACATTTGAAAAGTAATAATCAGATCAAGATCATACTACTCTTAAGTGTACAAGTACTTTTTTTCACGTGCAATATAATGTAACTAACAATATCTTGGGCTAATCCCCTTTTCTTTGACTAAATATTTCTATCTATAATTTGATAAACACGAGTGTATATGAAATATATGTATTGCTGTAACTACAAAGACAATTTAATTATCACATTAATGCAAAAAAGTTTTTCAATTTGGCAAGTACATAATATAATTTATATAAATCTTCACAATCAGATTGTGTACATTATACTTGCCAACCAAAAGATATTCAGAAAATACCTTTACCAAAATGAGCAAAAATCAATATAGTGAGCTATCTATAAGTACATGTATAACAATGTTAGTTTGGTTTTAGTAAGTATGCATATAAGGCTCTATTCTCTCATCTGTAGTTATTATTTAATGTATGTAGATTTAATACTCTGCAGGTTTTATAGCATAATTGAAGTGCAGTAAATGTCACAAAAAAATCCCATGCAATGATAGCTAAGAGGACTATCAAGAACTGTCCTACAATGGGTGATGAAACATGATGATAACATAGACTTTAGTATTCTAACAATACATCTACTATACTTCTCAATAAGAAACATTCATTCTATGATTACAATTCTATATTCTGGATGTCCTATATAGACCTTACATCAAAAATACTCCTTGAAATACTGACTTTTAATTTGTTTTACCTGTGTTTTATATGATTAAAGCATTTGATTGAACATTTAAAGGCTGTGATCCACTATTGAACAACCCAGACAAGTTTTGTCAGTGGTCAGGTTTCACAGTGTTTTATAGGGTCATGACTTGTCATGTCACGTGTCTCGGATTGCTGGGTCACATAGAATTGCTTTGATGAACAGTCATCAGACAAATAGCATTAGACTAATGGAATACTATATGTCATTTATCACAGCCTTAAGTCATGACTTTAGCTCCAAGATCTTTGGAAATGATACTGCACTGTGCATAAGTTGTAGCACACCAGCTCTGTTAGAGCAGTTGAAAGACAGATGGAATAATTAACAAGAAATCCAGGCAAAATCCAAAAATCGCAGATCATTGGGGTCAGCCAAATCCATTCATGGTATCTGTAACTAGCTTAGTTCTAATTGGTTTGGTGCTTCAATTCAGGGCTTCTATTGGTTCAGCACATTTTGGATTCTATTACCTAGAAAGAGTGAAAAATTATACATCCATTTATAGCTGTTTTTTTACCATGGTCTTTGAATGACTTTTAGTTTGCTGTTTATTTATTTTTGTATGTCATACAAATTATCACCTGCAATTAGGTTTGTGTACATTCTCCTTAATTTACTTGTTTAAGTTTAAATTTAGCAACATCAAGTAAATGATTTTTACTGAAATATTCAAACTAAATGTAGAGGAATAGATTTCTTCATATTGGAGAGAAAAATAGTTGAATAATGTATCAACTTTCCACTTACCATTGTCATCTAAATCATAAAATTCTTTTAGTATTTTTTCTGCATGTTTCTTGGCCTTTGCAGAGTAAAGCGATTCAACTAGGAATCGTGCGCTGGCAGCATCCCCATTCTTCTCATGCCACAGTTTAAGTGTTTTGAAGATCTTCTCAGGGAGTTCTACATATTTGTAAAAAGATATTTAAGTTAATGATATCAACTAGGTTGGTAACCACAATGATAATGCTAATAATCTAATGTAAACAAGGAGTAGGAATATTAATAAAACTTGGTTGAAACATTTTTATAACATTAAAGGTAAATTTAGTCTTAGCACCAACTGCAATTGATTTTGATATTTTTCATCTTCTAGCAGATTTTCCATTTAAACTCTCACGTTAAAGAGCAAAAATATATGGACAAAAACCAATTGTGGAAATTATATTTCTTTCATTATGTAAAAAGAAATGTTGAACACAAAACTTCTTTAACCCCTTTAGTATAAAAAATAATATTTTTAATATTTGGACTTGTACTCTAGATTCATTTAACCAGTAATATTGTCAATTTTCAGTATGACAACTTTTGACTGGTTTTGAAATATACTCTAGTTGAGAGTGAATTTCTGAAAGCCAAAATTATTATTTTGGATAAAAGGAAAAATAAAATATTTTAAAGCTGAACACAATTATGGAAACTGTGTAGAACATTTCATCATCGTACCGTTTTCTTCAGCATTTATGTTGTCCGCATCATTCCCACCTTCTGTGAAGAGAGTTCTTTGTAACACTTTCAGCATTGCAAGAGTCAAGATATTTGACAAATCAGTCTTCATTTTTTCAATGACTGTGAAATAAAATACACCAACATGTTAATAGGAATAGTTGATATTTCTGTAATAATCTATTCACATCTATTACTATTCTAAAAGAATGGGGCTCATATAGCATATTGCAGGGCTCAGTTCCAACACTTGCAAATTGACATTTTTGGCTTTATAGGCCCCTACTTAAAGAACAGAATAGATATAAATGAATAATTAAAGAAATGTCCAGTGAATTGACAAAGGCTTAATAATAATAATAATAATAATAATAATAATAATAATAATAATAATAATAATAATAATAATAATAATAATAATAA
>JAVSBT010116768.1:0-15224 GCA_033118115.1 Pharyngocirrus eroticus
CCCCCCCCCCCCCCCAGTGAGCTGACATGATCAGTAGCAATTAGCATCTTCTTATCAGTTATACAGCTGCTATTAGATGAGTTGTGAGATTCATGAGAGGCTTGAAGCACTGTCGAGGTTATTTGTGTTATAGCTTTCTATAACCGAGGATTGATAATTACAAACTATCTGTATGGACTTAATCAAGCTGTGCACGAAAATAACGTCAGCCCTGGAGTTTTAAGCAGTAACAGTGTATCTATAAAGGTTATTGGCAAATCGACACTCTTGAGCAAAAATTGCCAAAGTCATTTTTTTAAAGTTATAAGAAGATGAGGAAAAATGTTCCGTTTTCTTCAAAATAGTATAACCATTTAGAAGGACCATTTCTATGAAACATTACATCAAAAAAGCCTCACAGAAAGTTTTAAAGAAAATGATGTTAAAGCTACACTCTATTGAACTTGATGGTAACAACTTTTACCCATAATAGTCATGAATCGGGACTGATTGTTTAGGGTGTGCCGCCGGCACCCCATTCAGTCAATGGCGTCGCATTTAGTTATACATATACATGTAGCTTGTACGCCCCCGCTCGACCTAATGCATAATGTCTCCCTATAAGTATGTTTGAGGAGACTTTTTGGGACAGCTGTTGGGTGGCTTTATCCTGCCTGAAGGAGGTATCATAAAAAAGGGGGGCCGCTTGCAGGCCTATTGACTCGGCAATATTGTGGACGGAGTCGAATGTAGGCAACTGCACTTAAGCATAAAAAATAAATATCATTTTGATGTCTAAATAGAAAGGTGGACCATGCTTGTGTGCATATGATGGCAAGTCTTATATAATTTTGCCAAAAAAGACTCAGGCAATTTTCGCCATAGAGTGTCGAAATGTATTTACTATTCACAATAATATAAAGTTCTGTCTTCTATCACAACGAGGCTGTGACAATATGTAGCCTGATAACGTTATTTCAATTAGAAGTATGGGATTCCATCAGTAAGAATGTACAGTATTTGAATGAGTGTTGCATACTATGGAACCAAACCGAAACTAAAGTGTGAAATTAAACTTTATATTCGCCCTCCAAATTGAGTTCGGAATTTGAATACTTATCTAAATATCGATCTAAGAAACAGATCATTCTTTAGATATTGAGTCAAGATTCTTATTCATCATCTTTCAATTGGACCTGTATACACAATTGCACAAGAACCACATGTACGTTTAGTTATAAAAAAAGCATTGTTTCGTTGTTGGTGATGGAAACTAGTAATGATTCAAGTGGACTTCTTGATACTGTATCTGCATCTGTTGGAAAAGGAACAAATCAGAAGAAAATCCATGACGAATTAGGATTTAATTTGATGTAAGTTCATTTGTGCATTATGAGTAGATAAATAAATATCTTGAACTTTATGTATGCACTTTTTTGAAAGATTTATTTCATAGCTTTCAAGCTCCTCTCGAGCTCTTGATCACTGAATGTGTACATCAACAGCCAACATGAATATTTATACAATAGAATCAGGATTTGTCAATGATTATCATAGTGAGTTCTTCAATGGTTTAGGTTCAGACCGTGGATATGGTTATGATGGATCAGGTAATTACAGTGATTCTGATAAGCAACATGCTGCTCAAGGTTTCCTCTTTTACACTGTGCCTATAATGTGCCCCATTGGGTTCGTGGCCAACTTCCTTTGCCTGATTGTCATTATGTCATGTAAATTAAGGAAAAACACCACTGGATTTTACATGGCTGGGCTAGCAGTGGCAGATTCCATGATTTTGTTCTCTCATGTCATTGCTTGGGTGAATTCAAAAACATACGGTGAAAGTTTAATTGATAAGAATCACCATCTCTGTCAAGCAACTGTTCTGATGAGTTACGGAAGCAAAACATGGTCAACGTTTCTAACCATCGCCATAACTGTGGAGAGACTTTTGGTTGTTTATTTTCCATTGAAGGTCAAACACATGTTGACCTTGAACGCGTCCTTGGTTGGGGTGATTGTTTCTGCGGTCCTTGCCTATTGTTTGAACTTTTATGGACCATACGGAGTGGGTCTTGTGGGGTATGATGGTAAACCTCCAACTTGCGATGTGCTCCCTGAACATATGGAACTTTACGGAATTATGACTATGATTGTTTTGGTTGGAATTAGTGAATGTTTCGCAATTATCATCATTTTCATCTGTACCGTACTTATCATCTGTAAGCTTCTAAACGCTAGGAAAATGCGTGAACGTATGGCCAGAATGAACAACAGCACGCAACGTAATGAGGTTCACGTGACAGCTATGGTTCTATCAGTAGCAGTGATATTTCTGGTTTGTAAGATACCATACAGTGTGACCTGGAGTGTTGGGTATTTTTCTTATTTCATCACAGAAACGATGGACCAAGAGGCCTATGAATACAATTCCAAAATCAAAACCTACTTATATTTACCAGTCCTACTTAATCATAGTGTCAACTTTTTCATGTATGTGATATTTGGTAGTGCTTTCCGCGAAGCCCTCGTGAATCTATTCTGTTGTGGAAGAAGAAAAAGTGAAGCAAAAACCACAGAAAGAACAACGACATCATCATTAACAACAGCAACATCCACAACATCTTTCGAAAATACTCAACTTTAGACTGTCACAGTATTTTTACAAGATTAAAAGATGAAAAATATTTTGTGGGTTTTTTTTGTTGACAAATGGATCAAATTCACTAAAATACCAAAAATTCCTAGAAAAAAATCATAATGAAATGATAAGAAAAGTGGGTCATTAATATGTGCATAGAGTGGCAATCTTAACTCATTTTAACTAAAAATATTATTTACACAACAGTGTCAGTGTCACTAATTTAATATGCAAATTCAGAGAGTTCTATATGCGGATTATGACACTTTTACCCTACAATGTGAAGCATATAGGGCAATTCCAGTAAATAGTGATGCCATGAGGCCATCTAAAGGAAAAAACTCCAGTTTGCACATTGAAGTGCATGTTATTTTTATTCTTTTCAAAAAGAAAAAAAAAGGCGCACTAAAGCAAACTGTCAAATGTCATTTAGTGTGTAAGATATTGTACCATTGAATTCTATGAGGACATTATTGATATTTTCTACAAGATCTTAATGTTTTATATAATATGACAGCAAAACAAGCTGCGAGATTATATAAAAACATATAGAATGAACAAATCAAGAAAACATAGTTTTTATAGAAATATGGCAGTTTGAAGAGTTTATTTTTCTTTAATGTCCATATTCAAAGGCAAGTACATGGCACTGTTAAAATGAGCAAATATCATTTGTAAAAAATACAATATCATACATGTTTAAACTTTTATGGCACAATCAGCTGAATCATTGTGGACAACACAGCTTATTATAAGACTGGTCTACATATATATAGAGTTAATGTCATGTGAAATGAACATTGCTGCTCTGAAAATGATTTTAAATTATGTAACAATGCTAAATATAACATAAACTAAATGATATGTTATTAATATATTTGAATGTCATATATGTAAGCCTTATGTATGTATTGATACTTACATTGTAAGTTATATTGTCAAATATAGAAAGATAACTAACATTATGTATTCATTAGAAAAATACAATAACTTTCCTAGAATGTTTCAATCAATTTTATAATAAAAATACCCTGATTCCCTGAGAAAATGGCAGATAGATAGCATACAAAAAGCAACATATCATATCTAGAGGTTTTAGAAATAATTATGAATAAGAATTCCTTGTGCGGTGTTTAAAAATCTAAATGACAAGATACTCAGAGGTCAATTTGCTTTTTTTTTCTCAGAGAAACTGAAACATGATTAATAAGATAATGGTTACAATTTCAACATGTCTAAGGGTCTACCCTATATATATATTATTGTATATACAGATACAGCACATTGACCACTATTCACTAGTCCATGTCAGGGAATTTTTCCTTTTTGTAATTGCAGGCAGTGAGTACAAAAGCATAAAATTGGTCCTGCGATAACAAACTTAAATTTACACCATGTCACATTTTTGGCACAGACCTTCTCTAAAATAAAAGTTACATGTTTAAGGACTAAGATTTGACAAGACAAAAGACGAGCTATCTACAAGGCCAAAATTACAAAATAAAATGTAGTTGTTTGTTCAGTTATAAATGACAATGTACATTTTGTGATATATATTTTTCCATCTTTTTACACCCTATACAAATTTGTCTTCTTACATAATTCATTGACAATATTATTAGTCTGTCTATTCATATATAAACTTACTTTGAAAACTTTGTATACCCTCTACAAATGTGTCTTTGTTAATAAATATTATACAATGTCATATATTTATTGACCATATCTGTAGCCAGCGTCAATACCCTGTACAGATTTGCAATTGAAATTATATTCATAATTCATACTACTTAATGTCGAGTCTTACAGCAAAGAGTGTTCTTATGATAATTTTAGATACATGATATCATTGTTTACACTTTTAAATGTATGCGACAGACAAACTAGTTTAGATAATTATACAGGTAAAAATCAACTCAAGTGTTTTTCTACTCAGCCAATTTGACAGAAGTGATATGTACAGGTAACAGTACTGTTCAAGTGTGCGATAAGATACAATGTTAATGCTGCCTTGTTCTAATACATCACATTAAAGCTATACAGAAAATCCATAAGCATTGCAATGCATAGTATTATTATAAGATCACTTTTATTATTTACATTAATCATATTTTACAAAATTATTAGGTTTTTTATTGTATTAATATCATCATTGTTAGCACCATTATACCCCTATTAGTATGTTATCATTTTTGATATAATTTTTTATCAATATCATCAATATCATTGTCATTATTGTCATTATTATATTAACATTAGTATTAGTAGCAGTAGTAGTAGTAGAAATACCATTATCACCATTGCTATTGTTGTGGGTATGGTTCTATTATCAATACCAATAGTAATACCATCACTGATTCAGCATTAGTTTTAGTAACAGTGCAATTAGCAATATCAATAACATGTTTAGTACCTATACATAATATTATTAACTACCTAGTATCAGAGTACTACAAGCCATCAAATGGTTCTGTCATGGAAAATGACATTTTGTTTCAAGTAATTTGTCAAAACTTTAATATCACCATAAATCTTTTCAAGATTGTCATTATATGATATATACATCTTTGTTGTGGGTGAACATTAAACTCATTGAATTTATGAACATCAATAAAAGAGTAGGTATGTTCTATAAAGTACACATGAATGTATCATTGATAAATGTTGACTTTGTCCATCTCTTTTGTATAGCTTGTCTAAATATCAATGCTAAATATGTGCTCCCAAAGCTGAAGTTAATGTGCTAATGAACTCATAAATCAGTTCAATCGATTGATGAATGAATGAATGAAATGAATCTTCTGACAATGTAATAGGAAATGAGATCAAACATTTTTCAGCAGCCTTTCCTAAAGAGATACATATGTGTCCTCAGCCTTGCAATAGATTGAATATGATATTTATATGTCATTGACATTGTTGTGTATTATGATATCTTATGTTAGAATGGCATGTACACTAAATTTAGTTGTGTGAATACATAACTTTTAAGTGTAGCTTTACATATTCATCATCAGGGTGTAAAGGCTATACTGCAGAAAGTCAACAGAAAAAAAATTCTGTCGACCTTGTGCGGGATTCGAACCCACAACCTTCGGGATACGCGCCCACTGAACTACCACTGATCCAACAAGGAGACATGAGGGAACAGTGCATGAGTTAGAATCCCATATAGGTGAACAAGAGTTTCTTGCTACAAACTATACTAGAATGGAGGAAATAAATAAACAATTAAATATGACCTGAACTGCAGCATTTCAAATATATTACATATTCATCATCAGGGTGTTAAGCCTATACTGCAGAAAGTCAACAGAAAAAAAATTTCTGTCGTTAATAAGTGTAGCTTTATGTTAGTACTACTAAATTTCACTAATGTCATTTTTGATCTATCTGTTTGAGTTTGAACATGATACAGCATTTCTTCTGTTTTCAGGAGGAGGGGAGGGGGAAAATGCTGGCTAGTTATGATGTTGTTGAGCTATTGTTCTATATTGTTCAATAGCTGATTGATGATTTAATCAATCTAATTTTATTTCAATTCCCAGACCATCACATTTTACTTTTATTTCCTTAGTGACTCCTTCACTTACATCATTCCCGTACATCAGGCTGATATGCTTCAGCCGCTTCAGTTGATCAAACTGAATAAGTTGAATAGAGGCATCATCTATCCCACAATTCCAAGCATAAAATGTCTCGAGCTTGGTAAGTGTATGGAGATTTGACAGTATTTTCTTCATATCTAGCCCTGTGTTTTTGTTGTTTACTGTTTCAGAAACTTTCAGCTCGATAAGCTTTGCCAAACTCAGAACTGATCGACTAACATCAACCTCACACTTTCTGATGTCAAATATTTCCATATTTGGGCATTGCACTAGCATTCCATCTAGTGCTTCTTTGTCTTCTGGTCTAAGACAAGCCAGTAGATAAAGCTCAGTCAAAACTAATGGGCCTTTTGCTTCAATACTGTCAGTGAGCAGCTTCCAGCTGCCTCTAATCCCCTTGTTTTGCATTAAGTTCATACTAAACAAACTTTTTGAATTCAGGCTCACAATCTGACCTAACCTTTTAAGAATATTTGGGTGGAGCTCATTCATTGCTAAGTCTAAACCGACAATTTGTCTTATTCCTGATAGACTTTTAAAGACGCTAACCCACCCTGTCTCACCATATTTGTTTCCTTGCAGGCCTAGATATTTGTACTTCACCTTGCAGTGATCTTTCAGAAGGGAAATTAATAAAACCAATGTTTCAACCTCAGCTGTAACAGCTTCTACCAATACACTGATGCTGTGTTTGTTGTTTTCACAAATGGTTTTCAAGACTGAAATGCTTCTGTCTGTTAAATTGTACCTGTCTTTGAATGTCAGGCAAATTACTGAAGCCTTCTCTGAGCTGAATTTTTCCAAATCGTCATCATTTCTAACGTTTACGATACATTCTATCGGTTTTAATACCCCTAGGTCAAACGCTTGCTTGACATTGAATCTTTCAGAGACAAAGCTATAGAACTGGTGCAAAGAACAAACTTTTGGTCCCTTCATATTGATAAGACAGACAGCCTGGAGATCTAAAATTTCAGCTGCATCAGAACTGATAAAAAATGAAGACTTTAATGCTTTGAACTCACTGTATGAAAGTTCTGCGTCTTTTGTTAATTTGGCAATAATGTCTTTGAGCTGTTTCACATTTAGGTCAATTTCAACTAATACTTGCTCTAAAAAGTCCAAGACTCTCTCAGCTAATTGACTAGATTCACCAGCACAGAACAGAAGAAGGGTGTATCTATCCAGCAGCATTTCCACTGTCTGGATTTGTTTTGTTAGTAAGTCCCAAGGTTTTGTATTTTGGTTATTTTCTAGTTCTCTAGCTACATAATAAGCAATGGTATATTCCCTGAAGCTATTGTGAAGGAAAGAGAACTGTGTGTTCCCTTTACATTTTCCTTTCACTTTTTCATTGGATATGAGGCCAACTTTAAATGCTAAATCCCCAACTCTATCAATAATGGCTTGTTCTGTGAATAACTGTGGTGTTTGGGAGTGTATCTCTAAACCTAACTCCCCTAGTTTAAACAATGTTTTAGTGTACTTCACTCTGAGTTCTTCAGAGTTGCCAATTTTTTCTTTTTCTAAGTATCGCTCGAAAAGCCATTCTATAATTTGTTTGTAGATGTCTGTTATAGAAGTTGGCAAAGTATCATGTTCACTAAAGAGAATGCAAAGCATATTCAGAAGTAGAGGATTTTGGGCGATTTCTTTAATTTTGCTTTTGGCAATTTCTTCTATAAGCTTTTGTGACATTGCTTCACTAGCAGGTTTGTCACAAATGTTTTCGAAAAACTTTGAAATGAATTCTTTCATACTCTTCTCTGTAAAACCCAGGATTCGTACATGTCTGTCTATTTTCTGCCCAGATTTTGTTAACCAAAGAGCTCCCCAGGGTCTTGCAGTTATCAAGACACAAACATTTTTAAAGCGCTCACGGTCGACAATCTTGTCAATTTCCCCTGAAGTTTTTACCTCCATTTCATCTAACCCATCTAATATGATCAGAATTTTGTCATATTTTTTTGCAATATACTTTTCTAAATCACCTATGCTCACATCTTCTTCATCTAGCAATTGTTCTTTTATAGCACTGACTAATGACTGACCCTTTTTAATATCCTTTAACATTAGAAAAAATACTATTTCAAACTTTTTTGCTACCTTGGTTTCTCTATCACAGGTATCAGTCCATTCAAAACCTATTCTTTTCCCTAAAGAAGTTTTCCCTACCCCTGCTTTACCTAAAGCCAATATTCTTTCAACTGGGTTGTCCTTGCCGATTTCTGTGAACGCTTCAAAGTAGTTTGGCATTGGGGCACCACGGCCAGCTGTGCTAGGGTCTTCCAAAATTAGTTCCTGGTCCACAAAGATGGAATCCATATGCATTGTGTCCTGTAAATCTGTCGGATTGATGCAAAGATGGCAGCATACAGACTTGTACCGACGCTTTAGACATGTTCTTAGTTTTGATCTTATTCCTGCAGAAAGAAAATTAGGCTTATGAAAATGCATGTATGCCGAAAATTAGATATTATTCATCTGAGGGGGAGAGATCATGTATATTCTATTTTAATCATTATGGGAGCTTTAACATAAATTATATTTTTCCCTGAATAGATTGCTAGTCCATTTCTGATTACTTTCCAGAATATGCTGGTATTGATTTAAATTTTCCCTGGATAAAGAAGGGAAATAAGTATAGCCTATGTAATGTATCTTTCACAAAGACACAAAGACACAAATATGCTGCAAGGCTAGGAATAGTCCCCTCAATATTCTAATTTATTGAAGAATTACCTGTCAAGTTTTCATAATGTTGTTACTTGTCATTTTTTACTGAAATATGTCCCGATATTTTTATTCATTTCCATATATAATTTTTCTATTAAAGTTAATTTAAATTGATTAATAAATGTCTTCTCAGAATACTAAATATAGTTTTCCTTTTTAACATTGTGTGTTAGATGAATATGAAATATGTAATAAAAGTGATTACCTTCTATGAATTTCTTCTCCTCAGGATCTTGGTTGGAGTCTTGGGGTTTGCTTTTCATTTGGGCTTGTATCAAAGTATTCATACCTTCTGAGACATCATCTAATTGATTCCGCACTTTGGTTATCTCTTCATTGAGATCTGTATTTTGTTGAGCCCATTCTTTGACAACATCTGACAGCTCATCTGCCATTTCTTTATCTATACATTCAGTCTTATACTGAAGTATGTCACCCTCAGATATTGAAGATATTGTAAGAGTCTTCTGTATGTTCAGTATAGCATCCTTAACATTATCAAAATGCTTTTGGAAATCAGCTGTAGTGAAACCGGAAGTTGTAGGGTGACTCAGTATATTTCTGATAGCCTTTAACTGTGCAAACCCCCCTTCAGCACTGTCATCCTCTTCCAGGGGTGGTCTATCCCAAGTGTTTGCTGGGGGTATTAGTCCATAGATACTCCTTAGCAAGAGTAGGCACAGGGTTAAATCTAAATCAACAACGGAAACAGGGTGTCCAGAAGGAGGGTACAGTATGTACCATTGTTTATGAGTCAAGTGGGTTTTTCTCAATTTTGTCAATATTTTTCTAACTTTGTCTTCTCTTAGAAAATCATTGAACGAAGGGAGTATTTTGTTTAAGAGTTTGTTATGTATAGTCGAATAATGGTGTACTGCTTCCCTGACACATTTAAGTGCGACCACGTTGACTAGCATCCCAACTCTGAAGTAACTCTCTTGTTCTTTTGTGTAAGGCATAGTGTATATCTGAAAAATGATATAAAGAAAAAATTGACAAAGGGCTACAAAAAAAATCCCTCTCATCACACGTCGATGAATATAAAAATATAACTGTTTAATGTTTTAATGATTGTGCAAATAGTTTGGCATTGGGGCACCACGACCAGCTGTACTAGGGTCTTCCAAAATTAGTTCCTGGTCCACAAAGATGGAATCCATATGCATTGTGTCCTGTAAATCTGTCGGATTGATGCAAAGATGGCAGCATACAGACTTGTACCGACGCTTTATACATGTAAAGATATAACTGTTTAATGTTTTAATGATTGTGCAAATCCTATATTGTAGTTCGAACCACCACCCACCTTCAAATAGGAAGAACTGTATCTAATTGACTAAAATATGAAATGTGGAGTCATCCAGATTAATACTTTCTAAATAACTCGGAAATCTTAAGTGGTGCGTTTATATTTTGTTCAGTATAAAATATGAAAAAAAAGGATAGAGGCTAAAGGTTACATGGGCCAAATGTCACAGGGCTATTTCCAAATTAGTGGAAGAATTCCTTTTTTTATGACAACACCATTTAAAGGACCCCCTCTGGTGTTAATTGACTGCAACACAGTTCAGATATATGTTCATAGTCATAGGTCATGGATGGATAACATTTATGGCATTTTATCCTCTCTCCCTAATGTTTACGATAATATCAAACGTTATCCCAGGGTCAAATCAATACCACCAGCCCCCCCCCCCCCCCCCACGACAGAGTCCCCCCCAACGTCTGATATTTGATGGGCATAAACCCTAACATACACAAGATGATTATGTCATCACACTTCGACCACTAAACTGTCGAATTTGAGTGGTTATACATGGCACACTCAAAAAGAGTAAACATTTTTTTAATAACGTTCAGCTGTTTCAAATGTATCAGTCCTTTTGCACAGTTTTGACACTGCGTATACACCTGAATTTACCTACATAATTGTTCAAACTATAACCTGACTAAATGTGACACTCGTCAGTCTTATTGATAGCGTTATAGTTACATGTATAGTGATATATACTCTAGTGATCTCCCTCTAACTAATGTTAACTAACAGGTGACAAAGATTCCTGATTGGAAGTCGAAAGCTCCTGGTGAATTTAAACAAAAAATGTTTGTGAGAATTAGTATAAATGGACTGAGTTTGATATATTTAAGAGGGTATTTACTCACTTGTTTTGATTGCTTTCGTTTTCAATCACGTTATTACTTCCTGGTTTCCAAAGTGTTAACTATTTTGCAGAATTGTGACATTTGCATCGGTGTAATAGTCCTGGAGCGGTTAGCACTAGCCTATAATGCATGATCTTTAAACAGTTTGTGTGCTGGTTGGGCTGAAATGTTTTGAAAGCTTAAATGCTAATGTACCTATAGTTTTCCCAGTTTATTTATAAAAGATGGAGTAGCGACCGCAATGAATTGTGGTTATTGTAATGAGTAATCCCAAATTTAAAAAAAATATATACATATATCATAAACATCCGACAATAGTTGTGCCTGAACGAAGAAAAAAAGTATGAAATTAAAATTATATCAAAACTAAAAAAATATTGCAAGAAATAAATACCGAGATATGTAAAGGTTATTTTTTGTTGTTATACGAGATCTACTCTTATCTAAAAACCACGGGGATTTTTACGATATATACATAACCACCAGGTTTGCGTGGTTATATTGTTTTATCGATCACCCTTGGTCGATTGTTCAAAATTGACTGCCTATAGTCTGTGGACAACTCAATTTTGAGTAAACTTTGTTTACTTTTCTATCATTTTCACCTAGATCCATGAAAGTTCATACACAATCGTTTGCTGCAATGCATTTGGGCAAGAAGTTATTCTATATAGTCAAATAAACACAGGTTTCTTATCAAGACTTATGCATGAGTTGTCTATATAAAGCAGGAGCAAAAGTCCCCTTTTATTAACATTCTATTTTGAAATATTATGTTTGCTGTTGATAACTATATGTTAAATCGAAAGTGACAAAAAAAAACTCGTTCATTTTGTGATTCTTCTCTGCTGTGTTATTATTACTAAATGTTATCCATTGTACCGATGTATATTCTGTTGACTTACTCAACCATTGGCCACTAGGTAGCGTTACAGTATATAGTATACAGTATACAGTATACAGTATACAGTATGCATAAGGACTAATCATATCCCCCTCTATAATGTTGGAATGCAGAGACAGATCGTGAAGAGAGTGGTCATTGTTTATCAACAATGCATATTGATGAACAACTGCCAACAAGAATAGGCAAGACAAGATGGGTAGGTCACGTGACCATGGAGAATTTTCTCAAGAGATGTAAAATTCTGAGATCACAACTTGAGGACTGAATCTCTCAAGGAGAAAAAGGATAATGACTTTTTTGCTAAGAAAAGCATAATAAAAAAAGTCAATTATATCATCTAAAATACAAATAACTTGAGTATTTGTATACTAATTATCACTTGCCAATGTGTTGAAATATGCAATCATATTTTTTGAATTATGGCATTATTTTTTTCAATCCTTGCAAATTCCTCTGAGAATAAGAGGGGTTTCAGTCAAAAAGAGATTCGTTTGTAATGTTACTAGGCTGCAACAAAGAACAAGGCCAGAGGGTATGCAAGACTGTTAAAAAGTGCAGATGTGATTGGTTTTATATAGATGTCTTGAGGTCTGTGCAAGCCTTGTCCCTTGCATGCAGAGTAATCAGACCACCCAGGCAGAAGTCGGGGCGAAAGAAGCTATGGTATAAGGTGTCATCAGGAACTACAATGAAAGGTAAAATATTAAAATACTATTTCTGTACATCAAAGGGAAAACTAATTTGTATATGACTATAGTTTCATTGTGTGATTATTTCTAAACCTCTTTCATTTGGCCCTGCTTTATCTCTCTGATTTAAGAAAAATATTATACACTAGGTATTTAAGCAACCTTTCTTGATGTTTGATTTTTTTTCAGCATTGGTTTCAGACATTTCTAGGACTCTTTCAAGATTTCAGGGGTCAACATAAGGGCATGCACACTGGTCCAAGACCCCAGATGACCAAGGTGGGCCCTCTAGATTCTGACTGTTGTGGGTTCATGCTGGACAGTGGTTTTCTTTCACCTACTGTCCCAGGTATGAAGAAATGTCCACAAGTAGAGATAGGCGGGACAGTCATGCAATGCTTGACCCACGGTTACAGTTCCATGATGACTGTATCTCATCTCTGGGAATGGTATTTGATATGTCATCAGAGCCCATCAAAGATTACATGTTTCAACACAAATTCATTACTATTTTGGTGGAAGTCTAATTATTCTTCAGCTCAATGTTCTAACAAGTATAAAAATGTTGATTCCAGTTCCCTCCACAAAAAAAACATGTGGCACTATAGTGAAAGTGTGAACGATGAAGCCTGGCTAGTCCAAGAAAATTGACCAATAAATATGGGCTTAGTCAGCACGAGCACAGTTCCTGGCTCTAGTAAAGCAACTTCATACATACAGTGGCTCCACCCACACCAAAATAGTGAGAAAACCTGCTGTATGATTACCGTATCCTTGTAACGATGAGTATTCAGTGTTCTAATGATGACATAAGAAGATAGTCGCCAATTCAACGGCATTTTGTTGTCTTAAAAATAAATCAAGCAACATAATTTTCTTATTAAGTTATTTCTTTTCTAGTTGTGTATTCTGTTGGCTTACTCTACCACTTTCCACTAGATGGCATTTTAAAATAAATATGTCCGGGGCAGCCGGGTCCTTAATTAAGGGCAGATTTTTTTGTTTGATATAGTCATCAACTTTTAGCTGTTGTAAAGTTCTACCAATGTTAGCTGTACAACGTTATAATGACTCACATGTATGATGCCATGTAGGTACATAAACAATCAAATGCATCATATAATTATCATATCATTATCATATCATTTATCATTATAGGAATCCGTTATAGAAAAAAAGTTGACCTCGAATTGTTTGCATGTGTTGTTATATTTCGTGAAGTTTGAAGTCAGGAACCTGTATAGTAGGAATACTAGGATATATAAAAGAGCAAAAACATTACCAAAGGTCAGTTTAAAATGTTCTTCATGTGTGTTCTTATTCATAACAGTTTTAGTATACTTTATTTCATTGCCAACTGATAACTTGTAGAAATAAAGTATAAAAATAACTCCGAAAATCATGTTGCTTGATTTATTTTCAAGACAAATATATGTTGTTAAATTTGCGACAATCTTACGATGTCATCTTCAGAACATTGTAAAATTGTCAAAAAAATTAATAACATGTATTTGTCTTGAAAATAAATCAAGCAACATGATTTTCGGAGTTATTATTAAGTTGTTACTACATTTGTTACTATATTTAACACGCTGTCGAGTTGTACAGCTTAAAAGATATTGTTAAAAAATAGTTTGAACTGTCTTTATAGGTCCAGTGGGCCGGGTGTCAATTTTATACACATTGACAGTTTAAAAAATGGAAATTAAAAAAAATATATATATTATACTTTATTTCTACTTTATTTCATGCCATACATTACTATGCAAGTATGCAGAATATAAAAAAACATGTTATTTTGATACTATAGGTTTTTTTTATTGGTTATTTTTTTAAATAAAAGGTAACAGCAGCTTTAGCGTCAACTCAAATTAATTTTGACATTTTTATCTTTTATGGAAATAGGAAAAAATATCATTTTAAAGATTCCTATAGGAATTTAACATGAGGAATCAGGTCTGAAAATGCTTTAAGGGAGGAGTATGACTTGAAAACCTACTTTTTTAACTGCTTTAGGTTACAATACAGTTTTCAAACTTGGCTGTGTGAAAGAGGTTCGAAGAAAAGGATGATTCCAATAATCAATAATTAATTAGGAGTTTTTTAATATGAATTTTTTGTACGCAATATTATCTTTTTTTTTTTACTGGAATGAAATATTAACTCAGGACAATTGTTTTAGCAAACACAACAAAAAATATTTACCACTTTGTAGCAAATTATGTCAAGAATTTCCATGTTAAAGTCCAATAGAGATTTTCATAAAAATAAATGTTTTCATATTCCAATGCAAGCAATATATTATCAAGATTTTGTCAGCTGTGAAAATGATCTTTCTTTCATATAATAAAATTCTTTACTTTTGTAAAAAAAAGAACATGATTCAGATATTCTGAAGCCTCTTTTAAATGCTTTTATGTTGAATATTATGTCAATATATCGTATCCAGGCCCGGTGCTACCATATGAACAATTTAGGTTTTTAACCAATTTATTTTTTAA
>JAVSBT010116879.1:0-15223 GCA_033118115.1 Pharyngocirrus eroticus
TATATATATGGGAAGTTCCATTAATAAACTTCAGTTTTAGTTCTGCCAAACAAACCAAACGTGTTCTGTTTCTTAACTATACTCAAAAGTAAAGCCACCAACAAAAGCTCTACAACAATTCAATTATTTCATGTGATTCTGTATTATACTTTTCAAAAGGCTTACACAAATCTTTTTTACTACATTTAGAAGTTATGTGATCTCTTATCTTTTGATTTACTGTATAAACACTTCATTTTTGTTTGTTTATTTGTATGTTTAGTATATCATACGATGACTGATTAGGCCTCCCTGTCTTAATATGCTTGAAATAAAATAAAATAAAAAAGCTCTGGTATAGATATTATATTTTACGAATGTTTTGTGTGTTGATTTGCATGGCATGGTTATACAAAATAAAGCTTTATTATCCACTGCCTGCCGCATCATTTTAAATGACTTTGTTTTCTAATTAATCTTATACTCTCTCTATTGTAATTAAAAACGTCAGCTTTAGCGCTGCTATATCTGTATTCGATTTTTTTATAAATCCTTGTTAATAGAGTTAAGAATTTTATGATAAGAGTCTTTAGTTTATTTTCTTCAATTCATCCCCACTTCCTCATACAAGCTACCGTCGCTGTCATCGTCCCCAAAATATAAAAAGTTCTGAACAGGTTCCCATTTCTTGTGATCTGTTTTCTTTGATTTTAGCTTGCTTACTTCAAGATGAAAAGGACGAGATATTTTGGGAGGTCTTGTTGGAGCAGCGTTTTCCAATTTCTTTCCTTATTTGGGAGCTGCAGTTTCAGATGAACTGTTCAGATCGCTGACACTAGGAGGCCCCCTAGCATCACTGGCATTTGGTGTGACATCATTTCGTGTTGAATAAAAGTTGTTTCTGCTGTTGTCAATCTTCTTTGTTACTGCTTTACCATCCTTGGCCTTTGGTAATTTAGGCTTCTTGGTTGCTTTAACATTCAACATCTCAGATTTGGATTCTACAACAGCTTTATTTACTCTGGGTTTCATTCTTCCAGGACCACTTTTAATCACATCGATATTTTCAGAAGCAACCGATTCTTTATTTCCCTGCTTGTCATTATTTATTTGATCATTTAATGCTGAGTTTGGACTTGAGGTAGGGGTTTCCTTGTACTCTGCAAAAAAACACAACAGTCAATGAAATAAGATAACAAAGTGTTATTCTGATGTAAGGCTTATATTTTTTATAGGAATATTTTTTCCATAACTATATTTGGAAAAGGGAAAAGTTTTTTTAGTCTTAAACCAATGGAATAGTATTTATAAAAGAGTTGGCAGTGACTTAGACATATTTTAGGGCCAATATTTGTAACTGAAAAACAGAAAGAAATAGGAACCAACCAAGTCATATAATGATTATGTTAAATTTATTTTGCTCTGCAGAGGCCCAAACATATATTCTTTATGCTGTATTACTTTCTCTAGGTGTCTCATTTCATAAGCCAGTAGCACTTTCTTTCATCAAATGAAGGACAAATAAAAAGGACGATATGAACTGCAACCCATCTTTACCATTTTTTTCCTTAGACATTTGATTCTTCAGTGTCTTTCTCAAAGGAGGGAGGTCATATACTTCATCATAGACGTTCAATTCCTCATCTGATGGATCATTTTCAGTCATTTCCAAATTGTCTGCCGCTGGACTTTTTTTTTTCTTCTTTTCATTTTTTATCTTTTTTACCCTCTTTTTTGTCTTAGCCAAGGGTAGTTTGACAACGTTTGAAAGGGTTCCAGTATCATTGTCGTTTAGAGTGGAAGTAGAGTTGGGCACTTCGATATTTTCATAAACAGGATTTTCACTTTTATGTTCTGGCATTCCTTGGTAATCGTTTTCATTATTAATTGGTCGTGTTTTGAAACTTGTTGAAAGTTGTCTTGTCAAATCAGTGATTCTGTGTCTTTTCTTTATTAAGATGCTGCAAGATGAATTGAATTAGAGGTTCAAACCATGATTGGAATATTGTTCTTATGCTTTTTACTTATATTGTACCTTCACATTTTGGCAATTTTGAATACCACTGCATGGAATTTTTGCCATTGCTATGTATGTTGTTGTAAACATTATGTGTTTTATTTTGTTTAAACAAAAAAAATATCATTAGTATTATTAAATAACAATGTACATTGAAATGGAATCAGATGATCTTATGTCAGTAAATATTTACTCCAACATATTCATTTATGGTTAAAAGGTGGGCAAGAATAAGTTTGGCTTGACTTGTATTTTTCTAATAAAAACATAACCAAAACAATGGCAAAGTAATGTCTTAACTTACCATGCTACTGCTAAGATGATCATGACAAAGAATGTGATTGACAAACTAATAATTACAATGACTTTAACGGTAAACGGTTCAACTGAAATTATAAGAATAATGAAATTAGGTCACAAAACAACATCATGTTTCATATGGTAATATTACATTAAAGGTGACTTTATAAAAAAAAGTGTAAAGCAGTAAAAAAAATCAAAATGGACCTTCGGTGCACATGGAACCCTTCCATCCAGAGAGGCACTTCAGGGCACAGATTCCACGTATGTGATTGCATGGACCATTGCAGTGACCACACACTTGAGAGCAATTCGATCCATAGAAACCATCTTCACATTCTAAAATAAAGATATCATTGTACATTTCGAATCAATGAGTGTGCAAATGTAAAATGTCATTTTTTAATAATGTCAAGGATTAAGGAAGGATGGCTGTTATTATTAGCTGAATGTTTGTAAAGTATGACATATAAAACAAAATGGCGTCTGCAAGCTAGTGAAGGAAACAGCTAATAGGCCTTCTCATTTTCCTTAATGGGAAAAGTTGTCAAAAAGAAGAAGGATTTTTCTTTAGTTTTTTATTGCTAATTTAGACAATTCTTTATAGAAATACCGTTAACATGAATTACTGACTATTTACATAATATTTATAATTACACTATGAGTTTAATATGACCGATCACAAAAAAAAGGAATGCATTTGATTCACACTTTGAGAGGTTTTCAATTGGTTTACGATTAACTGACCTAATGAGCAATTGAGTCCTTGCCACCCTGGTAGACAGTCACTTGGACAGACACCATCTATGTGATTGCATGTCCCATTGCAATGACCACATGGAGAGGAACAATTATCCCCAAAGGTGTCCTTACTGCATGCTGTCAATACAATATCATGTGGTTTATGTGATTGCTCATTAAAAAATAGCATCTGGTTAACATTGAGGTTTTCAATCGAATATGGCACAAAGTGTATAATTCAGTGGTCATGTGAATTTGAGATATAATAATAAGAATACTCCCATGGTAGAAATGTCATGCTCGAGGTTTCATTCTGAAGCCTAACTTTTGTTCTGACTCATCCCAATATAGGCAGTACTGGATAAATTATATAGCCTTTTTTGTGATTTTTATTCATATAATCAGCAATGATGCCACCTCTTTTTGTTGGTACTCATTGATTTACACTTTACTGACCTGATGAACAACGGATCCCTTGCCATCCTGGTAGACAGATTTTTGGACATACACCATCTATGTGATTGCATGTCCCATTGCAATGACCACATGGAAGAGAACACTTATCCCCAAAGGTGCCATCACTGCAAGCTGCCAATAAATTGATATGGATAATTTAAGTATATTATGTTCGGTAAGCAAAGTATTGTATTGATTTTGTTTGCAATATGAAAATCTGAACAAACTTCATGAAAATTAATGTAAAGACAGAGTTTGATGACCTACATTGATCACATATAGGGGACAACCAGCCTCTGTCACATCCACCTTGACAGTGGCCGTCAATGTGGTTGCAATCAGTATTTCCATTGATACAATTACCACAGTTTAAGACACACCCACTGCCATACGTACCACCAGGACATTCTAAAACATGTAATTATGCCAAAAGATCGAAGTGATGATTAAAAGTTTATTCTAAAAATAAAACTATTTCTATAACAATATGGTTTGCAATACTTTCAAAATAATATGATTTACTTATGTCACATTTTTCGCCTTCCCAGCCTGGTTTGCAGCCTAGATGGGAACAGTTTCCATATCTGTAATCACATTCATCTGCACAATTAGGACAAGTCTCTGAACAGTTGAAACCATAAGTTTGATTAGAGCAGGCTGAAATGGATATTTAAATAGGTTACTTTAAGGAATAGGTTGTGATCGATATTATACTGAAGACATAAAAAAATAACTGGGTTTTAAATACTAGTATATTAAATGTTGCATTTTTTTTCTTACTCCAATTTGTAATACGATTTTTTTGAAATTGACTTCTGTCAAAGGTTTAGAATAGCTGTATCAAAATACATTTAAATAAAGTATATAACCGAATCAAGTATAATCAATCAATATGACAATCTGAACCATTTTGGAAGACAAATTGTGATGACCTACATTGGTCACATGTTGGAGGCAACCAGCCCTTTTCACATCCACCTTGACAGTGACCATCAATGTGGTTGCAAGCATCGTCTCCATTGATACAATCACCACAATGTAGGCCACATTCACTGCCATACGTACCAACCGGGCATTCTAAAACATAATGACTTAATTACAATGATTCCTTGAAAACTAGAGAATGTTAACATTAACAGTACTCTGTCTAACTGATCCATATTGCTAATGTTATTGTTCAAAATCAATATCGAAAATAGCACTATATAAATGATAACTGATAAGTGAGTAGTGGTCAATTTGAAGGTCCAGCAGCTTTCTGTGAATCATATATTAGTCGTTCAGCCTGTATCAGGCAGATCGAATAAATGTCCCACTAAACAAATGTATGTAGATAAATGTGTTGTTTATATATCACTAAATCATTTTTGTGTCTATAATCATTGCATCCGCCTTGACAATGACCAAATTTGTTTTTACAAGCACCTTTTTTCTATCAATACACATAACACAGGTTAATCTTAACCCATTTCATATGCAACAAAGCTAGATTCTTTTAATAATTTAGCTTTGGTGGGTATAAAAATGCCTTGAATTATTGAGTGCATACAGTCATATATACATAGCTATGGCACTCTATTTCTATGGAAAATCTTAGCCTTTTTCTTACTTTCTTTGCACGTTGGGGAGGACCAGCCATTATGACATCCACCCTGACACTGACCATTTATGTGGTTGCATGCATTATTTCCATTGATACAATTACCACAATATAAGCTACAGCCACTGCCATATCTACCAATTGTACATTCTAAAACATGAAAAGTTATATACGTTTTTTAATATTTAGTCTTTCATGATCTCAAGTCAAGTGCCAAACCCCAACTAGCAAGCTGAGTCAAACCAGCCAATAACACACCTGTACTAATAGAGTTGGCAATCACTTTTTCGATAAATATACATACCACAGCTAAACCTACAATCATTTTATAATGGAACACAGTTAAAATCCTTGAATTCTTCAGTACACCATCATAATACAAGAAAGTGATAAGATATTCAGGAAAATAAATGTTACACAAAATCTATAAAACCTGTAACATAAGAAACAACCAGATTTGGTTTTGGAGATGAGTGCGAAATAGTAACGAAGGGGTAGATTAAAAGCAAACGTTATGAAAAGTGTGGATACAGAACACCAAAAGTTTCAACAATATTTTTAAAACCCATTAAAAAAAAATGAACAAAAAGTCAAAGTAAAGAACAATATTAACAGTTCTACTGAAATATCTCTCTGTTTTGATACAATGTACATAATATTCATTTGCCATTATGATATAATAGTAAGAGAAACATAACCCTTACTGTCTGTACATCTACTTCCTCTATAGCCTGCCTTACATGGACTACAATAGCCTGTTGTCGTGTCACAAGTATTAACACAATAGCCACATTGATAGGCACAGTTCGTCCCATACGTCTCTGGTCTACACCCTACGAGTCAACGATAGAAATACATAATTATGATAATTGTATGAAAACAAAAATTAAATGTTGTACTGGTTAAAATTGCTTACATCAGAAGCTTTCCACTATCACTATAATCATTTTCAATTGACTTGAATGTCCAACTGCCTTTCAATCAAAAATAACACCATTCAATTGAGGGAATTAATGTAATCATCAGCACAAATCAAAAATTACATGATATTCATGGAATTATTATACATAGCTATCAGGAAATTATTACGTGTACCAATTAGTAAAATTAGTCGTTTTAATGAAAAATATATAATTATGCCGTCTTTTGCAAATTCATCTAATCAGTGATATGTAATCAATAATCTTTAATATTTTTGACTGATTGAATTTGGCTTACCAAAGGGCTTTCAGAAACTACTGTTTCGATTCAGACTGATGAAGGAAACAGTAGTTTCTGAAAGCTCTTTGGTAAGCCAATTTTAATCAGTGAAAAGTATTAAAAACTATTGATTAACATATATGTCTTTTGATAGAACTTGGAACATTTCATAGCTTTCCTTCTAGATGGTGAAATATAATAATATAATCATTTGCCAATATGATATAATAGTAAGAGAAACATAACCCTTACTGTCTGTGCATCTACTTCCTCTATAGCCTGCCTTACATGGACTACAATAGCCTGTTGTCGTGTCACAAGTATTAACACAATAGCCACATTGATAGGCACAGTTCGTCCCATACGTCCCTGATCTACATTCTTTGAGTCAACGATATAAAATACTTAATTATGATAATTATATGAGAGAAAAAAATAAACTTTGTACTGGTTAAATCTGCTTACATCAGAAAGCCTTCGACAATCACTATTGTCATATTCAGTCATTATGCCAATTGACTTGAATGTCCAACTGCCTTTCAGTTAAAAAAAAACATACAATTGAGGGAATTAATGTAATCATCAGCACAAATCAAAAATGACATGATTTTCATGGAATGATTATACATAGCTATCAGGACATAATTACTTGTACCAATTAGTAAAATTAGTCGTTCTTATGAATAAGATATATGTCATTTGATAGAAATAAAAATATTGCATAGCTTTCCTTCTAGATTGTGAACTATAATCATATAATCATTTGCCATTTTGATATATTAGCAAGATAACAGAATCCTTACTGTCTGTGCATATACTTCCTCTATAGCCTGCCTTACATGGACTACAATAGCCTGTTGTCGTGTCACAAGTATTAACACATTTGCCACATCGAGAAAGACAGTTCGTCCCATAGGTCCCTGGTCTACATTCTAGGGGTCAACGATATAAATACATGATAATGATAATTATAATTATATGACAACAAAAGTTAAACTTTGTACTGGTTAAAGTTGCTTACACCAGAAAGCTTTCGACTATCACTATAGTCATCTTCAGTCATTATGCCAATTGACTTGAATGTCCAAATGCCTTTCAGATCAAAACATCATACAATGGCGGGAATTAATGTGATCATCAGCACAAACCAAAATTGACATGATTTACATGTAATAATTATACATAGCTATCAGGACATAATTACCAATTAATACAATTAGTCGTTCCTATTAATAAAATACATGTCATTTGATAGAAATGAGAATATTTCATAGCTTTCCTTCTAGATGGTCACGCACATTCAATAATGCCTTGTAGGAATAGTCCTTGATAAAATAAAATGACTAAAAAAAACTATATGATTGTATCAACATGATAGATACAAATATATCTATGATTTTCTTTTGCATTGAGTGGCAAGTCTCCCCTCTCGTAATTGGTGTTACAAATAAACTATGCATCTTATATCTAAAGTTTATAAACGAAATGATATATGAATTATTCTTCTAAACAAGTCTATGTAATTGGAATGATAGGAAGTACATTTCACAAAATAATGGTACAGTTTACAGGTAGCAAAGGCCTCCCAGGCGAATACTCAAACTTACCACATAGCACACCAGCGTCTTCATGGTGTCCACAGTCCTCGCAACCCCAGCAATTAGAGCTACAACTAGTGAGTGCGTTTTCACTCCCTAAACATGCAACATTATCAAGCCAAATTTGACCAGATCCCTGTCCAAAGAAAGCATTACCCTTTGCTGTTCCATCTACAATACCAGATAACAACTGTTTTAGCTAATCCGAACTAATGTCAATTTAGAATGGCCTGACTTAATTATATATTGTAGTGTAATGTAAAAACCATGAACAGAATGTAAATGATAATTTTATCCTTATGTGCAAAATGCTTTACTGAATACAGAATTTGGTTCATAACATCACTTCCCAAGTCTCAAAAAAATAGTTTAAGAAGAGGATATGTTTACTAAAAATATGAATGCAAAAACATTTGTATCACAAAGTTTGGTGGTCTGTACATTCTCAGGTAGGTAAGAACTTTCTGAGCAAGTTACATAATCTTATTATGTTTATTTATACCAATCAAAATATAACATTAATATATTTATTAGTTATCTAGTTCGCAAAACTGAAAACTAACTGCTATATCCAAGTTCTTCACAAACAACTTTGGCATCAAGGTTATCCCAGGTGTCATCACACACTGTTCCCCATGAGCTACTATAGTAAACTTCAACTCTTCCTTCAAGGGCACTTGAACCTCCCACCAGTCTAATTGGAGCTAAGACAAAAAGGATACGGTGCTAATGTACAGAGGATATATCAGTATCGAAATACTATGGAAGTTAATATTCGTACAGTACATCTGTTGCTCTCTGTTGTTGTGAAAGTATTCTCTTTTTCAGTCAATAAAATGTTTTTACCCTCAGCACTATCTTGTACTGATATATAACGCAAGTGAAGTATTGTTCTAAACATGTCTATGCAATGGGAATGATACGAACATCTCACAAAAGAATGCTACAGTTTACAGGTAGCAAAAGCATCTCAGGCCAGTACTCATACTTACCACATATCACACCAGCGTCTTCATGGTGTCCACAGTTGTGAATACCCCAGCCAGCAGAGCTACAATCAGTAAGTGCGTTCTCACTCCCTAAACATGCAACATTATCAAGCCAAATCTGACCAGATCCCTGTCCAAAGAATGCACTACTCTTCGCTTCTCCATCTAAATTAAAAGATAACAACTGTTTCAGCTAATCCGAACTAATATCAATTTAGAATAGCCTGACTTAATTATAGATCTTAGTGAGATGTGAAAACTATGAACAGAATGTAAGTAATAATTTTATCCTCATGTGCAAAAGGATTTATTGAATACAGATTTTGGTTCAACACATCACTACTCAAGTCTCAAAAAATCGTTTTAGAAGATCATATTTTTACCTATAATATGAATGCAAGAACATATGAAATACAAACATTCCATGGTATGTAAGAACTTCCTGATCAAGTTGCATAATTATATATGTACAAAATATTATATTATTATATATTTATTCATGTACCAATTAAAATATAATATGATTATATTTTTTAATTAGTGTCTAAATGGTGTTATCTAGTTCGAAAAACTCAAAACTTACTGCTATATCCAAGTTGTTTACAAACAACTTTTGCATCAAGGTCACCCCAGGAGTCATCACAAACAGTTCCCCATGAGCTACCATAGTAAACTTCAACTCTTCCTGCATGGGCACCTGTACCACTAACCAGTCTAATTGAAACTAAGACAAAAGGGATAATGTACTGTACAGATAAACATATTATGGAACTTAGTTGAAAGTTAACTATTCTTACAATAAACCTGTCACTCTCTGTTGTTGTCCAAGTATTCTTTTTTTCAAAGTCAACACAAATGACTATACCCTCAGCACCAACTTGTACTGATAGTAAACGCATGTGATCAATCTTACCAGCCTCTGCCTGCACAATGAATATGATGTAGGAAAAACACATAAATAGCATCATATTAGCTTGAAATGTCCCACAATGTCCCTTTCGAAGGTTCACAACCCAACCTTGTTGATCGCACGGCTTTCCATCTACAACCAACATTTTGAAAAGTTTTATTTTTGAAACTGAATAAGATCCTACCATTAACCAGGAAGGAAATACACATATTATAACAACACCTTAAATTACATGAGTGGTTCAGTGCCAGAGTGTTTCATGTGCTGATTTTCCATAGAAATAGATTTTTGCATTTTCCTATATAGAATACATTATATTCATTACCTGGTTGGAGAATTTACTTAATACAGGATATTTTATGGGTTAAAACCAAACATATTTGTTCTGGCTCTAGAGATTTTTTGAAATATATCAGAGCCAGAGTGGTTCATCTCATAAACAATTCTCTCCAGCTTTAGTAAATACATGTCTATTATCAAAAAGGTTTATGAGCATGCATAATACTCTCTTTTACTGTCTATTCAACCTACTTTGTTATTTCATCTGCACTGGGATTTTACGAGAAGTAGAGAGGTTCATGTAGTAAAAAAGATGCATTCGAATCACTTTTAAAACACTAGATATACATTAAAAATTATCAAATAGGTAGAACATTGGGTGAATATAGGCAGCCCATCAAAACATTTTGTAAGCCCCTGTACATTGAATGTATATTAACTATCAAAACTTTGAATGCATATGTCTTGATATTAATCTAATGGATGATGAACCACTCTGGCGCTGAACCACTCACATCATGTCCTGTGTTAGGAACTTTCTCAAAATAGAGAACAAGTAGTATTGATCTATTCAATGTTTCTATGTAATCAATTACGAGCAATGCTTCCTTGTAATAAATTACGAGCAATGTTCCTGGTTGAGAATGCAAAGTGTAGACAACATTGTGAAATAGAGCTGGCAATAAAATCACACAGCAAAACAAAATAGATCGACCTAAACGAAAATGAAAATGATTTGAAGGAAGATGCTCCAGTATTGTTTGACGGATATCCTGGCCATAGATTTACACATCAAATAATTGCATCAAATTGTTTTTACTAATGATAAAGGGGTTGAAACTCCTTGCCTATGGTAAACTCTGGAATCTACCAGTTCTATTTAGCTTTCAGTCTACTTGTAGTAAAGGAAATCAACATTTAAACTTAACACATTGTTTTAGTCTGTTACATATTGGAGAATGACTAACAGTTTATGAAGATATTAAGAAAGACCCCAGGAGAAGGTTAAAAACAGCTTTACAACTAAGCTTAAACATAAAATCAGTAAACAGTTGAAAATGCATTTCACATTTATTTACAAGCCTATAACAAAGTAAATATACTGTACATATTATGTGAACCAAAAAATTGTGGCCGTATCAATGTCACCATCATTATATTACTAGAATGTTTCTTGAAATCGTAAGTTTATGAAGAGTAAGGTTTCTACTGGCAGCCTTTGAATCTAAATGTCCATAATTTTGTAAGCACTATGACTATACATTACAGATAAGTAGGTAAATATCATATCAAAACAGTAACACAATATCTAAAACATCAAAAGTCTTATTATAAGGGATTGATTTAAAAAGTGTGAATCTCTCAAGAAATAAAATCCTTGCCTTTTCCGAATTGTTCAGTCTTGAAAAACTTAATGTCTGACAAAAAAAAGCTTTTTCACCAACTAGATAAGATAATTATACAAAATAAAATAAAGGAAGTTCAATTATGTCAATACATTTACTTTATTTCATATTGGACTAAAAAGCTCTGATATAGATATCATATTTTACAAATGTTTTGTGCGTTGATTTGCATGGCATGTATACACACAATAAAGTTTTATTATTCACTTCCTGCTGCATCTTTTCAAATGACTTTGTTTTCTAGTTAATCTTGTATTTTTCTTTTAGTTGCAATTGAAATCGTCAGTTTCATAGCTGCTTTGTCTGTAATTTGATGTAAGTTCATCTGTGCATTATGAGTGGATAAAAAAATAACTTGAACTTTATATAATTATTCACTTGTTTGATATATCTGTATTTGATTTTTTAATAAATCCCTATTAGTAGAATTAAGAATTCTACTTTATAATTAGAATCCTTTCACTATGACAGTGGATATCAAAGTAGTCTCTAGTCTATTTTCTTATATTAATCTCCACTTCCTCATACAAGCTACCGTCGCTATCACTATTTCCACTATATGTGTTCTCAGGAGGTTCTGATTTCTTGTGAGTTGTTCTCTTTGATTTTGGCTTGCTTACATCAACATGGAGGTGACGAGGGGGACTTGTGGTAGTCGGGTTTTCCAATACTGTAGCTGAGTGGGTTACTTCTTTCGTGTTACGGTTCAATGAAGTGGTTTCAAACATAGCTTTCATAGCTGTAACATTTATCATGTTTGGCTCTTCCAATTTCTTTTCATATTTTGTAGGCTTTGCTGTACTTTCAAATGAAGTTCTAAGATTGCTGACACTAAGAGTGTCCCTAGCATCACTGGAATTCTGTGGGACATCACTCTTGGTTGAATAAAAGTTGTTTGAACTGTTACCCATCTTCTTTGTTATTGCTTTACCATCCTTGGGTTTTGGTAATTTCGGCTTCTTGGTTGCTTCGAATTTCAAAATCTCAGATTTGGATTCTACAACTTCTGTTTTTGCTCTTGGTTTCATTCTTCGAATACCACTTTTCATCAAATCAATATTTTCATAATCAGCTGTTTCTTTATTTCCCTGTTTGTCATTATCTATTTGATCATTTGATTCTGGTTTTTGACTTCTATCCACCATCTTTTTTGGAGCTTTACAAATCTTGGCTTTTGGTAATCTCGGCTTTTTGGTTGCTTGGAATTTCATCATGTCAGGTTGGAACTCTACAACTGCTTTTTTTTCTCTTGGTTTCATTCTTCGAAGACCACTTTTCATCACATCAATATTTTCATAATCATCTGATTCATCATTGTCCTGCTTGTCATCATTCATTTGATCATTTAATGCTGGTTTTGGACTAAGAGTAGGCTTATCCTTGTATTCTGTAAAAACAAACCTGACAATCAGTATTCTTGCTGGTTTGATGTTTACGGTTTACAGTAAAGTAGATTTTCTTTGTAATTATTTTTTCTCAAGAGATTCAGTTTCATAACATTTATATTGAGAGTTTTTAAAAAGTTGATGGTTTAGTCTGTGTCAAGTCATTTAAGTAGTAAAATACGTGTGTTGGTCCAAAAGTATGTATTTAATGTATCATATTTGAGGGACACAATTGCGCCTAATAACAATAACAATAGCAATATATATATTTTAATCTACAAGGGGTTCCAATGTATTGTCCCTTTCCGTATTGACTACAATGTGCTTTCTATTTGTCTCTTCGTTTATTAGCTTGTAGATTTTTTTATTCATATAATAAAGGACAAATGAAAAAGACAAAATGAACTGATACCCACCCTTTACTTTTCGCTTCTTAGAAACTTGGTTCTTCTGAATGGGAAAAGGGTCAAGTATTTCATCATAAATGTTAATTTCTTCATCCGATGGCTTATTTTCATTTATTTCCAAATTGTCGTCTGCCTCTGGACTCTTTTCATTTTGCTTTTCCCGTTTCTTTTTTACCGATTTTTTTGTCCTAGCCAAAGGTAGTTTGACAACTTTTGATAGGGTCCCACTATCATGGTCACTTAGATTCCCAGTAGATTTAAGCACTTCTATATTTTCATAAACAGGGTTTTTACTTTTAGTTTCAGGCATCTCTCGGTAATCGTTCTCATTGTGAATTGGTTGTGTTTTGACTCTTTTTGAAAATCTTCTTGTCAAATCAATGATTCTGTGTCTTTTCTTTATGAAGATGCTGCAAGATATATTGAATGAAAGGTTCAAACCATGATTGAAATATTGCACCTTCAATGTCATATAATATTATTGTCAATATATGTCTTTCAGGAGATTATCGAGTCTAGAGCAAAAGGCAAAAATGAGTCAAGATTGCCATCCTATGCACAATATCATTGGCCACCTTTCTATCTAGGTATCATAATGATATTTTTATTTTTTCTTGGATTTCTTGATACTTTAGTGCAATGGCCTAAGTCATTAAATGTAATGAAACGTAGGATCCCAAAAGTTTCAGTGTGCCAAAAACATCAAAATCATCCTTATTTTGATTTGATTTTAAATGATTAAAATGTCTATTAAGATACTGACGTTTTTCTAGATTATCTAAAAACGTCAAAAAATGACTTAGCCCATTTTTGCTCTAGACTGTCGTTATGTTTTTTACTGTGTTCCAAATAAATATCATTTGAGAGATTGAATAACAATGTACATTGAAATTCACTCAAATTATCATACATCAGTCAATGTTCACACCAAAATATCCAGTTATGGTTGAGAGTCAGATTTCCAAGGGTAAATATCAAGGTTGTACTTGTCTTTTTCTAATGAAGAATGTCAATGCAATGTATGTGTTTTTCCACTTGACTTACCATGCTACTGCTAAGATGATGATGACAAAGAATGTGATTGACAAACTAATAATGACAATAACTTTAACAGTAAATGGTTCAACTGAAATTATAAGAATAATGAAATTAGGTCACTAAACGACATCCTGTTTATGGTGATCCTATATCAAAATTTATTGTAACTTTTTAAACTAGTGTAAAGCAAACCAAAATGGACCTTCGGTGCACATAGACCCCTTCCATCCAGAGAGGCACTTCAAAGGACAGATTCCATTTGTGTGAGAGCATGGACCATTGCAATGACCACACACTTGAGAACATTTGTATCCGTAGAAACCATCGTCACATTCTAAAATAAAGATATAATTGGATGCTTTGAATTAATGGCAGTGCATATGTAAGAGGATATTCTTTTATAATCAAGGATTAAGGTAGTTGTCATCAACATATATTTTTTCATAGCTGAACATTTGCAAAGTATAAAAAAATTAACAAAGTGGTGTCTGCCACCTAGTGAAGAAAACAATTTATAGGCCTTTTCATAATTCTTGAAGGTGAAAGTTGTCGGAAAGAATTAGGATCTTTTTTTTATCTTTGTAATGCTAATATAGACCATTCTCCTTAAAGATAATGTAAGCATGATTCACTGACCTAATAAACAATTGAGTCCTAGCCATCCTGGTAGACAGTCACTTGGACAGATACCATCTATGTGATTGCATGTCCCATTGCAATGACCACATTGAGAGGAACAATTATCCCCAAAGTTTCCCCTACTGCATGCTGTAAAAAATTGAAGTGGATATGATGAGGTTAATCTGATCGCTCATAAAAAAGCATCTGGTTTACATTGAGGTTTTCAATTGAATACTGGCTCACAGAGATGGCAAAACATAAGTATTTAGGCTCCTAACTATATATTTTCAAAATCAT
>JAVSBT010116990.1:0-15222 GCA_033118115.1 Pharyngocirrus eroticus
CCAAACTACCTTTAAACCATTGCAAGTTTAAAGGTGATAATACAAAGAAGTTGGGTAAAATATTTGGAATAAATTGCCCTTTTTTTAATCCTTTTATCATCAAAAAACTACGTTATGCATAGCAAGTTTTGAGTAGTATAGTTAAGAATCCCATAATCTTGACCATGCAAAGTATTTAATGTTGACTTGCTTATTATTGTAACAGGGTGTGAATGGAGTTCAAAGCTTGGCCTATCATTTCAAAAAGAAGTATGTGTTCATCGCTGAAAGCTCCAATGCAATTAAGAGAAGAGAAATGTTTACAGATAAAAAACAATTCGTAACAGTAGTTACTGGAATAGGTTCTGTTGAAGGTAAGTCTTTTGTAAATAATATATTTCAATAATCACAATCCAACTCACTGAATCCTTCTGAAAACTGCAATACCCAACCCCACCCATGCATTCCCATACTATCAATAATATTCATACTTTTCTCCCTTCCTTGTATATGTATTTGACTTGACTTAAATTGAATTGAATTGATTTGAATTGAATTAAAGTATTTTTATTATCTGACAACTAAAAAGTTGAAAACTTTGCAAAATAGAATAAATATGAAAAGAAATACACATAATATTAAATTTCAAAGTCAAAGTTACAGTAAATTAAATCACAGTCTATTCAAGGTTCAACTACAGTAGATGAATCCAAACCCATCTACCTCAGGAATGAAAATTGCGACTCCCATAGGGAATAAATGAGTCGCCAAACCTTTTTCGTACAGCAGAAAGGTGTTATGATTCTCCGTTTTCTAAAATCATAGTGGGTATCTACTTTGGTTTTGATGAGTGGTTTTATGTTAGGATGAATTTCAAGGTTGGCAGTCCACTATTCTGCGGATGTTAATTGTAGTCTCCCTTTCCAAAGATAATGTTAAAAGTTTTTTTCTGGATCCTTTCTATTTGCTTGATGGAGGTATACAGGCATTGACTTGAAATCAACAAAACATAAAATATCTAGTAGCTCTTTTCTTTAAATCAAAGATCCATCTCATCTTTTATACATATTCTACTTAGATTGTGTTTTCTAGCCTGAAAACATGCAATATCTGTATATATTTACTTTAAAATGATTTCAGGAATGACAGTTGATTGGATAAATGATAAACTGTATTGGTCTGATCTCACGCTGGGACATATCAAAGAAAGTAACCTTGATGGGAGTGGATCAAGGACAGTTTTATCAAATCTAGACAAACCAAGAAGCCTTGCTGTAGATGCATTGAAAAGGTAATATAAAAAAAAGGAAATAATTATAATCTTTATCACAATATTTCACATGCAAGGTTGATTCTATATTATTAGATATAATAGTAATGCTGAGCATTACATCAATTATTGCTTATTTTCAGAATCCTGTACTTTGCTAGCACAGGGACAGTTAAAACACTTATGCAACATGATTTGAATTCAGCAAACACTTCGACTTTGTACACTCATACATCAGGTGGCACCATTCAACAAATTGCGCTTGACCTTCATAAAAACAGGTAGGTAGGGTTATGTTAATTTTGGTTCTTCCAACACTTTTTTAAGTCCTTCTACATTTAATTATTCTCTTATTTTCACCATTATAGGATATATTGGGCTGACTCTGCCAAAGATGAAATAGCTTACATAAGCACTGATGGAAGTATGTCACAGCGTCAAGTTTACATGAGTGTCACTGGATATTCTCCCCATGGTGTTACCTTGTTCCAGGTAAGGCATTATAAATGCAACAATAGTTTGTTAACTCTATTTGTAATTGGTATTTGCATTATAAGTGAAAATGATCACACATTGGGATCCATTTGGTTATGTTCTCAAAATGTCATTGCTTTCTTTGTTGTCTTATTTTGCAATTTACTGCAATTCTTTAGGATTTTGTTGTGTGGACAGGAAGAAATGGTTATGAAGGTGTCCACTTTGGTTTACGTGATGATAATGCTATCATTGGTAACTTCAGCCATGCAGAATCTGGAACCACTTATGACATAATTATGTATGGGAACTATCTACAACCAGAGCCAGAACATATAGGTGGGTAAAAGTACATTGGTATTTTATTTTGTTTTCGAATGTATCTGTGTTCTTATCTTTAGAATCATGATATTTTACTTTTTCAACATGTAGGGTTTTCAAGTATACCAACTGTATCCCCATCAACAACTTCTGCCAATGAACCAATTTCATCCTCCATGGTGCCTGATACTACACAACAAAAACCTGTATCCACTGTTGAGCCAGATAATGTGTCTGAAGAGAAAAAAACCATAACTGAAAAAAGTACACAAGTGGTCAGTTCTACCCATAACCACAGAACCCAGCTATTTACCTTAAGTCATTCTAGTACTGGTGATGATAGCCTGTCTGAAGGAAGCCAAGAAAATGTGTCTGAAACGACAACAACTATTACCAATGAAAATACACGTAAGGTCATTTCATATGCCATATTCACAAAATTGCTTTTAACATCAATTTTTGCATAATTTACTTCTAACATCTCATAATAACTAATAATGACAGTGAACATTATTTTGCAAGTTCTTAATATTTGTAGAAATAGACTGTATCCTTTATAATTCAATAATGACCTAAGGTAATAATTCACTGATTTCTTTGTCTTTCTCTTGTCAGTTATTGTAGCACTGCTTTCTGTTAGTGCTGGTGCATTCACTGTAATTCTCATAACAATTATTGTGGTTGCTGTCAAATATTTTAGACACAGGTAGGTTGTTAGATGCAAACTTATTTCTTTTCTTCGAATTATCATGTAAGGGAGCTTTAATTGCCAACTGGGTAGAGTGCTGACATACATTATTTTTGAATTATTTTTTTCAATGGTTTTCAAGGTTTCAATTAAATGAGACAAACACTGAAGCCCCAGGTCAAGGATAATAGTATTTAGTATGTAAAAATTCAAGATTAATGATGAAAACAATTTTTATCTGTGTACATCATCTCTTCAGAAGATTTATTGCATCATACTGATACAGGCCTAAGGCCCTATATAAGATTCACAGATAAATTATAGACGTTCAGATTGACCAATCATCACTTATCACATTAGTGTAAATATGAGAATTAAACTCACTTGGCCTTAGGCTATATTCACAAAATTACATTAACATAAATGTCTGGGTAATAGATATAAGTCATTTTTTTAAAGACAACTACATACATATATAGATAAGTAAATGAATACATAAATAATTAGATGAATGAATAAATGATATTGTGATATTGTGTTTTCTTGCAGAGCTCAAAGTGTCACTAATGCTGACCAACCTAAGGAACAGGTGTATGACTACCCAGACATCGCTTCAATCTCTAGAAATGCCCCATCACCCGCTCTACCAAAAAGGAGGAATAAAGAATCAGATGATAAAACATTGCCCGATGATTATGAATTGCTCGAAACACTCACTCTACATACCCCCATTTATACCCTTCCCAGAGGAACCAATGGGGAACCTGATGAATCTAAATTACTTGAAACAAGCATTTTGCATACTCCCTTACCAAACATTCCAAAAGAGATTAATGAAGAACCTGATGGTTATGAAATACCAGCAAAGAAAGATCCATTCTATATTGACATAATATAACTTGAAAATGTAACAAAGCCTATCTGAAAAAGAAATTTTGAATATACTGTACTTTAAATCAAAGAGCAACTGGTTTACGATAAACATCTTGTAATCTTGAAACTTGTGAAGTTTTAGCATAAATGACATTTATGTTACAGAAAAAAACAAAACAAAACGAAAATGTATCATAGAAACAAACAAATTCAGATGGTTACAGTACAGAAAAGCCAATTTATATAGATATTTTGTTTCCAACTATAAGTTCAAATCGGTTTCTACAATCATCATAGAAAATTAAGAGTTTTAAAATAATTACAGAATTTTAATGTTGGTATACAACGATCCTAAAAGGATTTTAAAAAGTTATGAATTTATCAATTAAGTCCAAGGAACCTTATTTCTTTATCTAAAAATTACATGTGATTTTACGACACAATAGTGAGAAAGGAATTTTATGATTTAAAGGACGCTGATATATCAGAGAGGGTTAGACAAAGACAATGTTGTTGGGATTTAGGCATGGAACAGTCGCTGAGCTGTGAAATTACTTTTGATTTAAACTTTGGACATTATTCTCATTATATACATCTTTGTAGTCTTAAACACGATATCAACACTATTGTACACTTGGGTCATATGTTTGTCCTTGAAACTGTGCCATTTTTGGAAACAATAAACGCTTTGTAAAACTAGATGCTGCTCTTGGATTTGGTCTTTTTACACTATACAACAAACTTTCATAGACCAACTCAACACACAAATATAAACAATCTTAAGTATATTGGTTACATAACTAAGTGTACCTACCTTGACAATATTAAGGACTATTTCCTTCTTAAATAAGATGGCGTCTCTACTAATTATTCACAGCTCATGTGAACTCGAGACTATGAATATCTTTATTTCTGGGTCGAGACCCTTTTGAATACAAAATGCTGTAGGATTAGAGTTCGGGTTGAGTTAAGGTTGAGGTTAACCTAACCCTAAACTCGACACCTACCCTGACCCTAACCCTATATTTGCCCCTATTGTCATATCATCCTAGCTGAACTTAAAAACGATATTTAAGATTCTAACTAAAAGAGTTAAAAGATCATGCACATGTTTCATAAACTTTTACAATCAGGATACAGAGTCTTTATATAATGCAGTAATGATTCAATAAAACAATACATTATGCCAATACTAATAATGTCATTTTTAGTTAATCATTTAAAAGTAAACAACTCGATGTCAGTACAGGGAGTGAACCGGATTTGTTAGGTGTTTATTTGTAAATACATTATTATAAAATGAACACATGTATCCAGTGTTTGTTAACCTTTTTTTTTCCTTTTGAATTGATGTTTTATTTGTTATTTTTACCGACTTTGTCCATTTTTTTAGTCACAGACTTCATCATTTCTGATACATTTAGAATTGTGCTGAATCAGATATCAATCCCGAAGTCTTATCTACGAATGGAGTAGTACCATACTAGCCGATAGGGTGGCCATGAAATATTCATTCATGAAAAGTTTTATTCACCACTGTTCATCCACAAATCTGTCCTCATACGTCATTGGTAATTACCATGATCAAAGACAAAAAATGATAACGCTTTCAAACTGACTGATACATTTATATGTCTAATATTATGCTTTTGACTTATCAGATTATTAACATGTCCATTTAACAAACTGTCATAATGAGGGTCCAGTACAATTTGTGTAAGAGTACCACCAGCTACATAGTGTTGATAAATGCAAAACTTAGGAACCCGCATTTTCTTTTATGTCATTGATTAGTTGCAAAGGCCACAGTGTAGTACCGTTCAACAGTAACATGACTTGTGTACAGCAAGAAATTCATATCTGTTTCATTATATTTTTGTAAGTGTGTTAATGACTTGCATTTATCTGTTTCAGAGTGGGGAGTTTGCTTCTGATTTAGGAGGAACCGTGTCCCTTTGGATTGGAGCTTCAAGTATTTCTCTCATGGAATGGTTTGAATGTGGACTTGATATGATAGTTCTTGGAATTATGAAACGTATAAAAAAACTCTAAGATAATCTACAATAACGTCATTTGATTTTAAATGTGAATGAATATTTTATGATTTTTTTTAGCAAGAAAGCGATGTTCATTAAATTTACATGTTCTAATATGCTGATAGTACTGAGATAATATTTTGATGTTGACTGTATGAATTTTGAGACCATTTTTAGAGAGGAAAGTCAGTTTTTCAGTGCCTCGAAGAGCTACAATTCAAAATTATCAACTGATTGTGTACATGTGATTCATGGGTGTAGCTTAGAAATATGATTTGTACCCTTATTACCGTCACATTAGAATTATTTAAAATACATGTATGGTGAAAAATAATTCGAAATATTAGCCTATTACAAAATGGAAATAGTGAACACAGCAATGCAGTGTCAAATGAGGGCAATCTAGAGTGTATGGACAAAATTCGGTCTATAGACAGTCCACCACTATAAAATGGTCAATTACAAATGGCCGAAAACAAGACCAAGAGGTAGTTTGATGCCTGTACTTAGAAGGGGGCGAGGACAACTATATAAGCTATGAAGGTATAATACAAAATATAATGTATGTCAAATTATCTAAACCAATACAATTGCTTTGATCAAAAAGCATGTTATTAAAAGAATAATAATGCACCAAATAATGTTCTGGTATTTTTTTATTTCTAAAATCATAGCAGCAATTTTAAAATGTCATAATCATAAATTGATTCGAAGTGAAACTAAAATTTCAAGAAAATCACTATTATTTTCCCTTTAGTTTTGGGAGATGTCAGACTCAATTTGTAGAGAAACGGAATGTTTTGATAGGTTGGAAGAAAGTTATGAACAATTTTGTGACTTGTGTCATTATTTTACACTTCTACAGTCAGCCATCTTTTTGACCTATTTATTTAGTAGATTGGATTCCAAAATGCTGATGACATAAATTTTAAGATACTACTAACATGTCCTTCTAGTGAAAGTTTTTAGAGATTGGATTGTTTTTGTCTGTTTTAAACTTTTTCTAGTGAAAAGCAATATCTGATATAAAGTAAAACTTATTAAATGAAGTTCTCTTGATACCCTTTAATACCATTACATAATATCTGTATAGAGTGGATTGTGTTTTACTGGTAATTCATAACCAAAAGTTCTTCATTAGTTCATTTTGCAGTAGTGGTAATGGCCTCTTGTGAAGTGTGTGTTATTGGTATTTCATAACCATCAGGCTCTCCCTGACTTCCTTCTGGAGGAGTGGTCAAGGCTTCTAGTGAAAAGGGTGTTATGGGTATTTCATAACCATCAGACTCTCCCTTTGTTTCTTTCAGAGTAATGTTCAAGGCCTCATGGGAAGAGTGTGTTATAGGTATTTCATAACCATCAGGTTCCATTACCCTACTCTTTGGTAGTGTGGGCGAACGGGCATTTATTGACATAGTAACTATATCAGGATAATCATACAGCTGCTCTATTTGTTGATCAGCATTAATGCCATTTTCAGCTCTGTAAGAAAACACATTTATTCAAGTCAATAGAGTTAATTGATTCTTCCTAACTCCATCCCCCTTCCCGTTTTGCTATAAATTGCATACATGAATAGTAAACCTAATAAAGCCTTATATTGTTTAAGTATTGAAATATTGTTTTATATCATTTACATATTTATTTAATCCGTATTTATCTATTCATGCATTCAATCATTCATTTATTTATTTATCAATTTCTGTTTCTATTTATCTATTTTTAATCTTTACATAATTTTTTGTTTCTATATTTATTTTTTGATTCATCAATTATTCATCTATCTATTTATAAATGTATTCATTCATTTAATAATTTATTTACTAATTCATTCATCTATTCATGTATCTATTCATTTAATTGTTTAGACATTTTTCTAAAAAGCAGAGTGATTTTTACTCTACTATTCACACTTATCAACTACAAAAAGATATAGGATAATAGGCATTAAACGCAAAACATATTTTGTATGAAATTAGCATAATATAATACCTGTGTCTACAATAATTGGCTGCAGCCAAAACGATTGTTATGAGAATTGCAGTGAATGCAACAACACAAACGGAAAGCAATGGTATGAAAACTGAGAAGAGAAAAAGAAAAAAGAAACGAATTACTACTTAATATTCTAGATCTCTATTATATGTATCAATGTTAATATATTGATACATAACATACATATTTACAGTATGATGCAATTAACAAGAATACAGTCTATCATACATATTTGTAAATATGAGATTTTAAAAGTAATATAATAGAATATTGGAGTTGAAGGCATATTAAATGACCTTACGTGTATTGTCATCAGTAATAGTTGTTTTCTTTTCAGACATGTTTTCTTGGCTTTCTTCAGACAGACTCTCATCACTTGTACTTGCATGATCTGTGGTAAGAAGCTGGGTGCTAGGGTTACGGGTAGAACTGAAAACTGTGGATACTTGTGTATTATCATCAGTAAAAGTGGTTTTTTCTGGCGACACATTGACTGACCCAATGGTGGATACAGGTTGATTTGTAGTATCAGGCACATTGGAGGATGGAATTGGTTCATTTGCAGAGAGTGTCGATGGGGATACAGTTGGTATACTTGAAATCCCTACATGTTGAAAAAATAGATATAATATAATCTTGAAAATAAATCAAAGACAATACTCAAAATAAAATAATCAAATATACTGCTCATCAAGAAAAAACGATGCAGCCCACCTATATGTTCTGGCTCTGGTTGTAGATAATCCCCATACATGATTAGGTCATAAGTGGTTCCAGATTCTGGATGGCTGTAGTTACCAATGATAGAAGTGCTATCACGTAAACCAAAATGGACGCCTTCAAACCCATTTCTTCCTGTCCACACAACAAAATCCTAGGAAAATTATATTTCAAAGTTTCTGTTTTAGATCTAGAGAGAATAAATAAATCAAAATTATTACTTATTTTTTTTTTTTTTTGATAGTCTGTATTCCATTAACTTCATGTTCAAACCTGAAACAAAGTGACACCATATGGGGAATACCCAGGGACACTCATGTACACTTGACGCTGTGACATGCTTCCATCAGTGCTTATGTAAGCTATTTCATCTTTGGTAGAATCAGCCCAATAAATCCTACAATTTGTTTAAAAGGTATATAAAAAAGTGATAAAGCTTTAAAACAGACTGATTCATTTCTAAAAACTTACATTTGAAATATCAGTTAATCAACATATCGATTTTACCAACCTGTCATGATGAGGGTCCAGTATAATTTGTTGAAGGGTACCACCAGATATGTGTGTGTACAAAGTAGAGGTGGTGCCAGAAGTTAAATTGTACTGCATCAGGGTTTTAATTGTTCCTGTTATGGCAAAGTACAGAATCCTGAAAACAGAAGCATCAAATAATTGTATCTTCATCATGATTTAGATAATATGGTAGACCTTTTCCTGTGACTTAAAATGCTTCATAATAATGTAATGGAAAAACTCATATGTTCATATATTTGATAATGAAATTATATTACAATATTTTCACAATTCAAGGACATAACAAGTAAGAAAATAGATCTTCTGTTTTAAGAATGTGCAATAATTATACGAAACCATACAAAAATATTGTTTGATTTGGTACTCTTATTGTATGTACATTATTTGATGGTTGAAAATATTTTCTTTAACAAGGTAGTTCTTTAGGATTCTCAGATATGCAAGTCCCTTTGATTACTTTGACCTTGTCAAACCTTTTGATTGCATCTACAGTAACACTTCTTGGTTTGTCTAGATTTGACAAAACTGTCCTTGACCCACTTCCATCAAGGTTACTTTCTTTGATGTGCCCACGTGTGAGATCTGTCCAATACAGTTTATCATTTATCCAATCAACTACCATTCCTGAAACAACATAAGATCCATATATTTCTTCAAATATTTTAGACTAAAACTTAAAAGTATTCATAAAAATAGTACATGTATGTATGTATTATTATCTTGATGATGATGATACTGATGATAATTATTAACATATCTGTAATTATTATTATTATGATGATGGTGGTAATGAAACAATTACAACAATTATCATAATAAAGATATATTTGTGCAGTATATTCATCTAACCCTCAACTCTTCCAACATCAGTGCTTATTGTAACAAATTGTATTTTATCTGTAAACATTTCTCTTCTCTTGATTGCAGTGGATCTTTCAGCAATGAACAAATACTTCTTTTTGAAATGATAAGCCAGGCTTTGGACTTCATTCATGCCCTGTAAACAATGAAAATATCAAAAATACATGACAAGAGTCAGATTATATTGATATTGGCAACTTCAATCATAGCAAATTCAAGATTTCATTTTTCAAACACTGAACATTATCTTGTATTGTAAGAAGAACTGAAGCGTATAAATTATGGGAACTTTGTAGTGCTTACATTTGTTGCCTGGTGACATCTTGTATCAAATAACAATTTTCTAATTAGTCATACAGATTCTAGCCAAAAGAAACGATCACAATATAGTTATAATATGCATCAAATTCAATCGAGATGAAGTCTTACAAGTAGTCCAGAAGGCAGATAACTTACTGACGAAATGGTATTGTCCTGGAGGGCTGGCACTGTTTCTTCTGAGTATGGATGAAAAATATTAAGTCTTTGTATTGTGCTACCCAAGGTGTACACATACAATGGCCCTATAATCTCTGCAGTTGCTGAAAACCAAGCAATAGATAATAACGTTCCCTCAACGATTAGATCCAACTAAAACTAATACCACTAAACATAATATTCTATCTAAAGGACCTTCTACCTGGAATAACATTACTAATGATATAAAAAAAATCACGCAATATTCATATTTTCAAAAAGATATTGGGGAGAGGCTTAGATAAGTCCTTTGGGGTTTTCTTCTCTTGCCTCGCATATATTATCTATTGATTGTATTTATGAATGTACATGTATATAAATACGAAATAAAGAAATAAAAAACAAAAAACCAAAAAAAAACCATGGCATTATATCAATGAATTTTTGATCAAATGTAAAAACAACAACCCGAAAAAAATAGCTTCATGAATTTCATCGTGAAGATGTCACATACTGGTGAAGAAATATCGTTCATATAAAAACAACCATCATGAAAATATATTTTTTAGGATAAGATGTTGTGTAAAAACAATACTTCCATACTATAAATGAGTTTTTTAAATCTTTTTTTGAATCTTTTTTTACCCCAACCCTAGAATTTTCCGAATCTTTTGATTCTGCTTAAACTTCCATAGCAGTGCTGTTTCAATTTTGTACACAAAATGATATTGAGATGGAGACCAAACCTCAGTACCATGTTGTACTTACCATAACATAAACTACCATAAGTTAACCTGTAAGCTAAATCAGGGCACAGGCATCGGAATCCTTGGTTGTCGTCCGTAGGGACACAAAAATGTGAACATGTAGAAGAAATGCATGGAGCTGTTAACGACAAAAAGAACTTTGCTGAAATCAACTATATCCGTACATTAATTAGCATTTTATACTATAGTGAGTAAGAAGATAATGAGAACAAGTGCTGAAAGTGACCCTATTGTTTTTGTGTCATTTGTTCATTTTATGGGGTCATCAGTTGGCAAAGGATACAGTTTATTTCATATGATGGATTATAATCTGTCAATTGTTATAATAACTTGTATTAACGTACATGCAAAATGTGGTTGCGTTGTATTATCCAGAATTGCTACATCATATAAATGTGTTACAAGTTCAATGGAAACGGTCGTGGTGTGTGCAGTATCATTTGTTGGAAATATGTACAGATTATGTGATGTGTTGCTGGTAACGTAAAGCAGATTCTGAAATCACAAAATTAGAATATCCTGCATTATCAAATGTCAATTTATGCATAATCATTTTTCAAATTATTATTTACATGGATTGTTTGATTTTCATAGGTGAATTAAGGATGATGTTCAAAATGACACAATTTCATATCCAACATTTTACAATATTGGGGTATGAAGTCATTCTAAATGTATGCTAATTTTAATCAATTGTGTAATACTATGTAATTTCGATTTTAAAAACCTGTAACATTTTCAACTTCTAGTTGCAAGACAATAAAATATACTACTATACAGTATAGTAGTATATAAATCGTTTATAGTATTATACTATAAACTATTTATTAATAATTTACTAAAAGGTTGAGTGATTTTACCTCAAAAATTGTCAAACCAAGGAAATGTTCTAATACTAATGCTTTGAAAGTACCAAAGCCACTGCCATCCAGGTTACTATAGAGAATAGCTTGTCTTGCAGTCCAGTATATTTTTTCAAATATAATATCTACACCTAGAAAATGAATAAAAAACAATACTTTATCACCAAGTTTTATCCAGCGTTTGGTTCTTATTTACGTAAATGTTGACATATCCCTTACATTTTCAGTATAATAATTATATGGAAACATCACGTTTTGTGCCATAAACGAAAAGGCATGCATGCATACATAGCTAATTAAGAACATCTGGCGAATTGTTAAAACTTACATACAGAATGGGCCCCTGACTTTCTTGTATCCTTGAAGATGACCTTCCTATCATGACCTCCAAGATCAGATCTTTCAATTAATGTTACATCTGCCTCATTGATCCAAAACAGGAAACTGAAGAACATCATGTATACAAATAAATTAATCTGGTGCATAAAAAGCAAAAGTTTTGAAAAGAAAAGAAAACGCACCCTACTATTGGATTAACAAAGCCTAGAAACACTGTCATAGTTTGAGTTCATCTTATGATATATCTGATAAATTTACCCTTTCTTTGGATACACGGCCAGGCCTCTTGGTTCATTAAGAGAATGGGTGACGATAAATTTAAATTCGTCGTTCAAATTCGTCTTTACCATTCCGATCCAGTTGAATACAGCATCTGTCCAATACAATGTACCATGGATCCAATCTACGACTAAGCCATAGACCTGTTGAAGGAATTACATTTTATATTTCACTTTTTAAAAAGAAAGGTCGGAAGTGTCCCTGGGACATGTATATAGCAGAAGTGTCGAATCACGTCAAGTCTCCTGATTTTAAAATATTTTCCCAGTTGACGAAATTTATTTTGATAAAATTTGCACCATATCAACTCAAGGTAGGAAGCCTTGCATAATATGAGTTGCCAACAATACATACTTTTTGAGATACGAAGTTTTGAAATATAGGTGTTTGCGTGAACATGAATTTTTGCTCTTTTTGGCCTATTTGTAAAGATCCCTACATTCACAGTAGATCACAAAAATATCTTTTAGATTGCTTTTTTTTATCAATCAGATGTGAAATATTCAAAATATATATATATATATTGACCTTGAAAGCAATAGTGAATGTGTGCTCATGCTTTAAAAAAAAACGAATTTTGCCTATTTTCACCAAAACTGTGATTTGTACCATAAAATTCCTCCCACATGTCATCACCAAACATTCACATTTTCATCTATTGCTTTCAATTTTTCTGGACTTGTGATAAAACTACCTACACACGTATGTAGGTCTCAAATAATTCATGGTTGCAAACATTTTGTTTTATAACATATTTAATGATGAGGTACCCCAATATGTCAAATTAACAATTCAATAGTACCTTTTGCACTGAATGGTACTATTGTCTATTGGATGGTCTTGTATTGTAATCACCTTCAATATCATAATACGAATATTGCATGGGCACCCAAAGTAACAAAATGTCCCTTTCTATCAAGCATGAGAATTTGTCAGCAGATGTTCGCATCGTTTCATTTTCATCGACAGAGCTTAATACCAGACAGTTTTACTTTTGGTCGAACACAGTCGTTTAACATGTAAAACTATATAACATAGAATGATTTAACAGAAACCTTCCTTTACAACCAATTTTATTTGATGCTTTGCAATGACGTAACAAATAGGTACTTCACTAATCAAAACTCTCCCTTCACTAGAAGGGTGTCAATAAATATTGGAGTATTTTGATGTGGGAACTATATAGCCAATAACATTATCAGAACAGTTTGTTAAGTATTGTTTATGAATGAAAGTTTTATGAAGTAATTTCTTTTTTTGTCAAAGGTGACCACCCCTAGCTGCAACGAGACAATTCGTAGCTTTGATAATTTATCTTCTAACAATATAAATTGTAAACAAATATCATTTCAAAAGGATATTTTCAGAAAACGATTGCGAGATATCTTAATTGATGAATTGGATGAACTTTAAAATGAGTTTTATACTCTTGGACCCGCAACAAATATTGTTGAGCTATCTGTCTGACACCCGGTCCTTCCACCCCCTCCTTTTCGGAGTTCCGCACATTGGAAACGACCCGCATTCAATGCAATGCTAAAGTAGCTACGGCACCTATAATCAAAATAGACGACCTTCGCTTGGTAAACAATCGTCAAATAATGGATCAGTGTCGATCGTTATGAGACACAAGGTGTAAAAAATGTAACCAACTCATTTTATTATAAATTAAATGTAGTATTCCTTTAGATTTTTAAAGTTGGAGTTGAACTGTCTGATATACATGTATACAAAGCCTCTTGATAGAATAGGAGGTTGGCATTATGGTGTCAACGATGTCAATATTGAAGGCAATATCAATAATGGGAATATTAGAATACCAATCATGGAGTTAAGAATGAAAAGTTAAACTTTTTACTGGTTAACGTATGCTAACTTAATCATGGAGTTGCTTTATTTACTTCTTACATGCTTGCAAGGGTATGTTAAACATTGTTTATGCTCCCTTGTCCTCTTAAATATATCACCTATCTTACCTGATTTGAGATCTGATCATGAAAGTATTCTAATCGTTGTAGGCCTTCACTTTCTGAAATATGATCTGAATATAGAACAACAGTTCTACCATTGGATTCATCAACTGCAAAAAGAGCTGACGCTGTTGCCAACGGAGCTAGCCTCCTAAATTCAACAAAACTTCTCTTTGCAGAAAATTGCTGGTGTTGGAGATTTTCAAATGTCATATTCATAAGATCCCGCGGATGAACTGCAAAGAACAAGATTGACAAAATTAGATGAGTCATGAATGAATCAATTATTTTGCTGCCTGCCTGCCTGCCTGCCTGCCTGCCTGCTTGTAATCTTGGTTTAGTATAATACTGTACTATTGTAAAACAGCGACCGGTGAAGGTTTTGATTGGGGGTAATTGTAATCTCTCCTTATTTGTATTTGTTGTGCCAACTCAATCAATAGGATTGTTCCGATGAGGGTATAGCCGGAAGCTGACCACCTGGCGGCCAATGTCTCTTTGCGACGTTTTGTGAAAATATTCTACAACTACATTAGCTTCCATGATGAAACATGGGAAATAAGTAAAAGTAAATGTGGTTAAATTATGAAAATAATTGCAAAATGGACCCTTTAAGGCATCGTGAGGGTCTAATTCCTTTTTGTGTTATGCACTAACATATGTCCCACAAAAATATTTTCTATAAAAGATAATGCTATAAAAATATATATTTTTGGTTTTAGGACACCTTAAGCCACAGTGTTATGTAACTCAAATTTATTTGAATTTTATTTAACATACAAAAAAAATGGAAAAAA
>JAVSBT010117101.1:0-15221 GCA_033118115.1 Pharyngocirrus eroticus
TTATAAAGAATGATTATTTGGGACATATGTTGGTGCATATCAAAAAAAGCAATTAGACCCTCATGACGCCTTAAACAAAAATGCCATGTTCCAAAATCTCTTTGTACCCTCTTCCCCTTTTCAAAAAGTGACTCAATAGTAACCCAATGTATATTTTGTAATTTAACTAGGGCAATAACTCACCTGGCAAGGCAATGATGAAACCAATCCTTTGATAGGAATCAAAGTATTAAGAAAACCACAGGAAACCAATTTTCTACTGTTTATAAACAAAAGAGACGGAATGAAGCTAAACTATTTACATTTCCTGGAAGTGGAGAAGAATCCTTTGTGCCAATTAAAGCAGTTTTCAGGAATGTTATCCCTGTTAGATTCTTATTCTACGTACAGATTTTAAACTTTGGTTATAAAAAAATCCCACATGCAAAGCAAATTAACTTGAATGTAAACAAAGCTAAAGGAAGTGTTTAAAACACAGAAATGAATGAACACAATGTTCCTACTTTGCACAGAGGCGGTTGGAATTTATCATTATAGTTAATTTTTCTAATAGTGGTCAGGTGCCCAGGCGACGTTAAAGAAAAATCTTAATTTTCTGTTGAATCACTATAGCCTTGATTTTTCTGAAATAGTCGGTGTCTACAAAACGCTGGAAACAAAAGAATATAATTTCTTTGTAATCAAATGATCAAGCTTAAAAACCAATCATAGTATTTTCTTTGAGGATGAAAAATACATAAATATTACTGAAACTCAGCAATCTTGTACACTTAAGAATTATAAAAGTATTTCCAACCTGCAAACCCTTATTATGCTATAAATAAAAATAAATCTCATTCCATTGGCCATATACCTTATAGACAGAGGATCTTGTCTAAGATACCCCCATTTTGAAACCCTTAGAAATGCATGTCAGTGCCAATACATTTCCTGTCATCAAGCTTCTCTTTCACCCGAATGCACCCAACTAAAAGAACATCACAAAAATGATAGGGGGAATTTTGGGTACATTGTAGTATGATAGCATTGATTCATAAAGCCATTTTTCTTGCCTTTCAATCTGATCAAGGTCTGTCATTGTGGTGGATACATGGTCCCCTTGAACCCCAAGATGCTAATATCTGCCTTTGAAATCTTCCAAACTTACAAATGGTTACAGTGGTGGGAGGCAGGAGAATGTTCTTACAAGGGTGCCCAAAGGTGTGTTTGTTGGTTGAACTGTTGTATCTGTGTATAACTTTTTGTTAGTTTGTTTGACAATCTGAAGGATCTATATTCTCCATAAAGATGGGCAAATGATTTTATGAGACACAAAAAACATGTAGTTCTATAGTTTATTTTACAATGTCAAATAGACTGCACATGTTTTAGGCCAGAACCTAAATGATTCCATCCTCGAAGACATTTTTTTCCATTCTCCAGTACATCTCTTGTCAACTTCTTTGTCTAGACTACAAATTATTGTACCATTGACAGACTATCTCCATACCGCTATTCTATCCCTTGTATTGTTGGTAATGTCTTGTGTCTTCTTTGAGCAGGGGAAATCCTTAAGCTTCCCACAAGTCCAGCATTCATTGCCTCTATTTGACACTGTCAGAAAACTTAAGATGAAATGAAGTCAAGTAATTGAGGAAGATCCATAGGTCCTCTACATTTTTCAAGGTTAACTCTGTATTTGAGCTCTCAAGGGCCAAGCAGTTTATATAGCAGAATTTAAATGTTCTATTGTATATGAAGGCTTTGGGTTTGCCTTTTCCTTTCTTGGAGAAAAATATCCTTTATTTTCTACTTATTTAAAGGTAAGAAAGTCAACATGAGTGTAGGTACATATATACAAGTTGTTAATCAAAGTTAATCAAATATTTTCTAATCAACTGTGGTAGACTTCAATTACGGTCAAGGTCTTGTGTTATAGGACAAGGTCACTACAGAAAGGAGGACAATTCAAACAGAAAAGGTACAAAAAGTCTACATCAATAACATGGGAAGTATCACAAGGGTTTTCTAAATATAACCCTATCATTCACTGACTGGTCTACATTCTTTAGATTCAAACACAAAGTATTTACACAAGTTTTTTTATTTGATTCTCCCATATGAACGGAAGCACAACAAACAGTTGAAAGTTGTCAATGCTATCTAGTGATGTGTATACATCTGTTTTTAAATTTGTGAATCCTTGCATGGTAAGTCAGCATGCAATTGGTCCACATTGAGTCTAACCTAAATTCTTACTTTATTTATCCCAGATAATATTAAAACATTGCATGGTTTCACAGAAAACCTAATCAACTACAGTAGAAGATTGGATCCAGAAGATCCCTTTTAGACATCTTTATTTTTGTTGTCTTCTGAAAGCTTTCGTCTAAATTCAGACTTAATATAATCCTCTAAGAATGCAATTGGAATGGACATACCATGGCTTAAGGCAGATTAAGATGGAATTAGGAACAGGGTAATCCTTTAATATCTATCACATATGTAGGTAGTGCTATGACCTAGCTCACACCTTTGGCATGTTCTCCAACCTTGAGATTCATCTAAGCTCTGGAAAAAATAGCACTAAAGTGTTCTGTATAGGTCAAAACTTACTAATGAAAAATACTTAATATATATCAAAAATAATAAGTTGATTATGTAGATTAGCACATTCGCACTTCATCACACAATCTAGAAATAGAGAAAGGTAGTCATGAATGTGTCCCAAGAAAGGAGCTTTTAAAGAGCATAGATGAAATAGAAAACAAATTCCATTTTTTATTAGTATGCAATGAGAAATATTCACTTTGGCATATTAACATGCACAGTTCAGACTTTTATTGATTTAATGACCACCGATGAAACTTTAAGGCATTGGGTAGTTTTATTTATAAAGCACTGAATTTAAGAAAAAGATAGAATTGGCAAAATTAGCAAAATTATAAATGTTTTATTGTTATGCATTGTGTTCATTTTGTATATGTGCCAGAGGCCTCAAATACATGAATAAAATTAATTATTATTATTACCATCACTTAATTGAAGACATTTTTTAAGTATGTCTGCATCTATGAGATACTTCTCCAAACAATCAATCACTGCATCATTTGATACCTAAAGCCCTTTTCTTCGTGAAGTCAATTCCATGAGATTTGTTTACAACAAGAGGTGAACTCTATCAAAGATGGTCAAGTTGACACCTATCCAATTAGAAAACCTTAACAGTTGGCAGATAAAAGAAAGAGGCAAGGAAAAAATTGTACATGCAACATGCCGATCAATCTTAAAATTTCATTTAAAAGATCAAGAGATTGGGTTAAAAACTGGAATTGAAAAAAGGCAGCGACAAAAACATCAAAGCAATGATTAGCAGCAAAAAGGAATTGAAACCTGATGTCATCCATCAATTTTGGTTTGGTGTCTTTTGAAGGTAGAACTGTAACTCAAAAATTGTAGATATTCAGGCATTGAGTCTTTCAATCGATTGCTCATAAATCTGAAATATCTGGTTGGTATGTGCAATACTGACAGTGGATAACATCCAATGATACAGATGCCATCTTCGTTTATGGCTTTACGACATTCTGGATTATAATGCAGTTACAGTATACCTGTAAAACAGATATCAACTAAATACTTCAATATTTCATACATGACTTTCCTAGAAATAAGTATTGTATTGTATCGATTGTCTTTATTCTCATCTTTTGCAACCATATAGGTTGGATTTACATGTACAAAATGACATAATACATACATACTTTGCATTAATATATATCGACAGTCTCGAGCAAAATGAGCTAAGACTGCCATCCTACGCACAATATCATTGGCCACCTTTCTATCTAGGTATCATAATGATATTTGATTTTTTTCTAGGATTTCTTGATACTTTAGTACAGTGGCCTAAGTCATTAAATGTAATGAAACAAAGGATCCCAACAGTGTTAGTCTGCCAAAAACATCAAAATCAACCTTAGAACTATTTTATTTTACTTTTTGTGTATCCTGATTTCAATTTTCTTAGAAATTATCCTTTTAAATAATTAAAATGTCTATTAAGATACTGACGTATTTTCTAGATTACCTAAGAACGTCAAAAAATGACTTCAGGCCATTTTTGCTCTAGACTGTCGATATTTACACTAAAAAGAAAAGGAAACAGTAAAGCCAAGTGAAAATTACAGGTGTACAGAAAAATATCTAACAAATTTACCCATCCAAAAAACACATGCTTATTATCTATTCAACATATAATTTACAAAACTGCTATCAGCTCTCTTAGTTCTACACTTTTTTCTTTCATATTTTTTACTACATTTTAAATTGTAACTGTATTCAATTTCTGCAAGTAAGAGGTGGTGTCATTTATGACACTTATTTTCCAATTTCTCAAAAAGTTAAAAACATATGCATTCTCTTCTTTTTTTCTAAACTATCAAGTTTATGTTTTTCTAATACATTTTCATAACTCAAGTCAGGACAAATAAGTCAGTGAACATAATTAAAGACCATGCAAACTTTAAGTGACAATGCCGATGCATGTCTATATGACAATGTAAGTCACCAGGATTCTCAATAACAATACTGACACCCCATATAACTCTAGAAGGTGAACAACTGAAGTCCTTACAAGTTTATGTAGAAATTGTTTACTAGTCAGTAAACTATTCTTCCTGACCCAAAACTGGTTCACACCAGCTGACTTTTAAGAACCAACCTTTTTACAGAAAAACTCTTTCTAGTAATTGGAATAATTTATAGTCTCTTATCAATACACAGGCCTGATTTCATCTCACATTGTAAAAAGTCTTATTTTTTTGGCCGTTCCTTTCATGGTACATGTAATTTGCTTCAACTTTACCCATGCCATCACAGGACACAGACATGCAACATACAGCAAAACCACACAGTTCAAAGATGTACTCCGTAACCTTCATTCAAAGAAAACTGTTAAAGATGGAATTGATTTCTTCCTAAAGGTGATACAGTTCAATATTTGATAGTGAAATGAAAATAAAAAATCAAATCATAAAGATTATGGTTGATATCTCAATATTTATAGCATTCTCAATGGAAAAGTTCAAGCTACTGGAAGAAAAAAAAAAGGAACTGACTGACACAGGTGAAAGAGTTTAAAGCCAAAAGCAATTGGATGTAACAGAGACAGGTGCCTATAGAGATCAGAAGGTTGAAGGTTCAAACCCCTGCCTTACCCCATGGGAAAGTTACCTATGATAGACTAGCATCCTGTCCAAGGGAAGTGAGAGCTCTCAGTCGCTTGTGCTACAGAAACTAATATTAAATCTTCATTGTCGAATCACACATTATACATTTGAAATTTTTTGCAGAACTACACCGACAGTCACTGCTGTGCAGCACCTGATACTTCATTTCACAGTGCGTTTGATGGTTACTCCTTGTTTCAAACCATGGAAATGAAACTCTGGAGTAGACAACCTTGAGCAATCCAACAACACATATGTTCCTTGCAGTGTTTCTTCAGCAACTGTTTTAATTACTCTTTTTTTGAAGTAAACAAAAAACGCAATCACCACAAAAGAATGTTGCACATGTGCAAGACGCAACATCCTATGTCACATCTTGACCTGTATTTATTCTATTTAGCACACTTCTCATTTTACCAGAAAGGATTTCATCAAACTGAGAACATGATCTTATAGTTATATCACAATTTTTAATCAAACTAAAAAAACAAGTAAGTAACATTTCCAAGATAAACAAGCTCTTAGCTCTGATCATTTACCCTCATAATAAAGCCATTTCTGTGAGTTATCAGGCAAAGAAAAGATATCAGTAAACAACTCTGCAATTTCACACATAACCCTCTGACTTGTCCCCCAAATTACAATCCCAATGTGTACAGCTGGTCCCAGTACTGTTGACTATTTCTATCTGTTTTATGATACAATTTGCATCCTCTGTGATTTATGGTATACGCTGTTTGTCTCTGGTAAGTCAGAGGATCAGCTTATATCGACTTATTGCTCATGACTTTCATGTCTACAGATCACAGGTCATACTTAAACCATTTTTCTTTTTATTATTTTTTTTTTTGGGGGGGGGGGGGGGTCAATTTCTTACCTTTCATGGATTTATGTTAGATAAACATATATACATGGACAAACCTTTGTTTTATTGATACTTAAAAAAAAACCATTTGATATCTAAAAATACTAAAGTAGTTTTGACTTCAAATCAAAAATAAGACTTGATTTCAAATTATGGTTTAATTCTGATCTATATTAAATCTATCTGATTATATTTCAGTCTATTTTAAGTCTGATGGTATTCATTTTGCAGCAGACTGGTCTTTCAAATGTAATCTCAACAATAAAGCTATGCTCAGAGGCCTAAACTGCATATTGAAATAAAGTTGTGTTATCGAAAATGTCTGTACAGTTTTACTTCTAGGAATATAGGATTCCTCTGTTAATTGACTTTCAAAGAGAGTATTGGACTGTAATCATGATCTTCCACTTTCACAATCCATGTCAATGACATTGCCATTGTTCTGTATTGCCACCATGTCTTTACTTCATTTATGGAATCTGAAAAATACCCCACCTAACATAAACGTAAATTCAAAGTAATCAGCAATTTGTTTCCCAGATATAAAAAGAAATCTGAAAGCAACAAAACTTTGTACAGCTTCAAATTATCCTTACTTCCTTCTAGTTGAGTGCGTACTGTTTGTCCATATGAAACAAGTCACGATAAAAAAATCAAACATCAATAGAGCACAATATATTTCTGAAAATGATGTTATATGAGCAGGTATTGATTCACCAGCCACCAGGTTTTTTTTTCAATTAGCCTATTAGAAACAGTTCACACACATTTGGGCAGGTTTTTTTTTTCATGATCATTTGGGTATCAATTATCTTATGACTCTATCCAAAGTGCAGAGATTTATTGATAGAAATACCCTACCTATAGAAAGATACATTGTCAAACAGACAGACAGACATGCAGAGTATAACCAAGCACAGGGACAAAACAAGATATGGACTATATCTAGGAAAAAGCTTTTATTATTATGATTTATGAAATGCAAGGATTAAAATACTACCTGGTTGTTCAATTCTATAAAATATGCTTTTCAATAAAACTGAGAAAAGATAGAAATATAAAACAGTAGTTTGTAAACAATTGGTGTTGTTTCGAATTGTTCTTGACAAGGACCAAGCCTTTTTGACTAATTTCAATGAAGACAATTGGGAACCGGTACATTCAGATGTCGCCCCTGATTTATCTCCCCCCCCCCCCTCTCCCTGGTTATGCCCGCTCGAGATTACAAATAGGCTTATTTTCCATTCATGCAGTTGTCTTTTTTCCAGACTCATCACTATATATACAGCATTGGACATATATAGCGATGTGTCTAAAAAAAAGACAAAAGACAACTGCATGAATGAAACACGCGCACAATGTCTATCTTCAGAAAAAAATCCTATTCGTAATCTCTAGTGGGCATAACCAGGGGGGGGGGGGGAGATAAATCATCTGAATATGCCGGTACCCCATTGTTTTACAACTGAAAACTCTAAATAACTCAGTTTCATCTTCCATGATCTGTCTTTAAAGGAAAAAAAAATTGATGTCTGAACATCCTCCCAACCTTAGTTAGCCTTTCACCAGTAACATCATGAGCCTAATTATAAGCATGTCTTGGTCTAAGAGACCTGTACTAGACATGCAAGAAGTTTCAGGTTATATTTCATGAGTACTTTGTCTGATCAATCAGGGTTCTACTAAAGGATTCCTGGGAGACAAGGCCTTCTTTACATTACACAGATAGTAGAGTTACAGAGTTAAGCCTGAGTCCAATAGGCTATTAGACTTTTACTATCCATTATTGCTGTAGGGAGGTATCCCGTTAGTACTAGTATATCACAGGTTAGCTTTCATAGCTCCTGTTTTGTTTCCTGGAAGAAGAAGGGAAACATGACAAATAATCTCAAAGAAACAAACATAATGCTAGATGGGGCTTAACATCTTGTATTTCTGGTAGTAGAAAGTACTGTTACAAGTCATAAAAGTAATTTGTGAAATATTAGTGTGTTCTCACCAGAATTAGAGCTATTCTAAGATTATTTTCATAAAAGAAATAGGCTCCATTTTGATGTTTTTTTAAATTTCAAACATATATTTTTCTCTGTTTCCTAATGGTAAGACTTTAAATAAAATCCAGGTTTGTTGTGATTTTTAATTGATCTTGAAACACAATGCTTGTAACGCAATAAGCTTTTTAACTGATGAGAAATGTGCAATTTTTGTATGACATCAAAGCATCTAAAGGATTGTTTTTCTTGTTTTCCAATTGTCTAAAGACTTGACGACATTCAAATTTGTCCAATTCTAATTGAGCTATTTATTGTGTGTATGTGCTACAGACAGACAGTAACTGCCATTAGTGATTGCCTGTAAACTGTTTTTATGTCACAATTCCAGATTGACGAAAAATGGATAAAAAAAATGTGTCTTCAATCAGTGGCTTAGTCTCATCAAAGGCCATGCAGTGTTTCACAGGGTCCAATTATTACACAGTTGATAGTTTCTGATTGACATTTTTTTATTGGAAGTCTTTATTGGTAATTATCCCTTGCCTCATCAAATTGTATTTGACTTGAGGGGAAAGAGAAAATGGATGACGGAAAGACTGGCAGGCAAATACAATTGTCCAGCCACCTCTCTCAAATGGAAGTCATGAAAAACTCCCTCATGGTTACCGACTTGCAATAAGCTGAAGAAGTCTGAGGTCAAAGTTCAGGAATCAGTTTAGGAATGCAGCCTTCTAAAGATGCAGATGTTAGCATAATTTGACACAACAAAACACAAAACAAATATAAATAGCACAATACTCAAAGACTGTTTTCTTAAACCTAATGGTGGATTTCCTACACATGTAGGTAAATTAAAAAGATCCCATGACCTGTCAACTTCTAAGGGCGATATACTGGCTCTGTCAATTTTTACTTTTGGTGTGAATAACATATCACACAGACCTGTTAACATTTTGGAATTAACCTTTTCAACAACCATTTACAATATGTCAAGTAATACTGTAGGGAAAATTTAAAAGTATTCATTTTCTTTTGAAACATAACTACTTCAAATTCTCTATACACCATTTCATCATACTACATTGATCCCTCATGGCATTCTACAAACTTTTCATATTCCTAGGATTTTCATTGTATAATGACTTTAACAAAAAGGTAATATGCCAGGTTCTATATGGTCATGATTGTTGTTCCAAACCTGTATCTATATATCCGCATTAATCACTTCCCTTTTCACTGTCAGAACTTTCATAGGCCTACTTAGTTGACATATATGAAAGTGAGAAAACACTAAAATAAGATTTACATTGTCAACTTTCAATTCTCTTTCTCATGACATCAAGCAAGATCAACTTCTTCCCATGAATGTGTCCCTATGGCATCTTTGTTTTGTTCTATTTATAAGTGGCCTTTGCGCACCAAATACAAAGAAATCAAGGTCATATTTCTTCATCATTGAATGGATAGCATTGAATACTTGTCATTTTAAAACCATCTAAACTCCATGAACATGCTTAAGAAATTGCCACAACATTGATGACTTAGACAACTAGATTGGAGGTCCCTCATGAGCCATAGATCACCAGTGTGTCAAATGCTTAAGATGCCTTCTACCATAAGTCATAACTAGTACTACCAACTACTTAACTCTAATCATCAAAAACTCATGTCATATATACATCTCAGCAGTCAGTACATTATGTTCTATGTTTAGCTGTTTCTGTGGCAAGGCAAAGCAGTGAAATCAAAACTGCTTTAAGAGAGCTATAATCAGCTCTACGACATTCAAGTAAGTCTCAGTTGTATGGCCCAGATGAAGCATGCAAAGTTCATTCTATTTCAAATTAAACTGATTATAATTGTACAAATTCCGATACATTTTTAATAGATAACTTCTTCCTCAACATGTAATATACTTTTCTTTAATTTATTATTGAACTTGAGGACAAGGTGGTTTTGATAGTAATACTCTATTGACTTGTAGAAATAATTAATATTTCATGGGCAATTTTAATTTGTGTCAATATATGGTGTCAATGATTGATAGGATCTATGGGTCCATTGTCTAGGAATACATTGCTTAAGTCTTAGTAAAGAAGAGTCTACATAAAGTACACATATGAGCTAGGCAGCCAGTACCACTTTCCGATATTCCATTATTTAATGATTAAAATATCAACTCTGTTGTTGTCAAAAATTGCCTAGCATAATCCTAAAGAAATCCTGAAAAAAAAGAAAAGAAAAGAAAAACACAATTTAATGAAAACCTTCCAGACAAACATATAGATTGCTTTCTTTCTCTTAACAATGAAAACTGAGGCACAGACAGGCCCAGATTCTCAGGGGTGTGCTTTTCATTACAATACCTAATCTAGTTTTCCAACCAAGACAATCCTAAGGTGAAGAGAGAGACAGCTTCCATATGACTCGATATCAATCGTCAACTGTAACCTTTCCTAAATGCAACCATATCTGGAAATTCCACCAGGAAATTTCCAGGCAAATCCTTGCTAGTGTCAATGTGTAAAAGTGTTGATTAATCAGTCCCCAGAGTTCCAGGAAAAACACCACTAGAAGACAAGTGTACAATAAGAAGGAATCTATCTAAGATTTTCTTGTTCAAGTATTCTGACAGCCTGTTTTCCTTTTTTCATAGATCTTAGAGCTCATTTTTTCTGATAAATTCAAAGTAATCATTCTTAATATGGTGATGAGGATATTAGAAAAAAACTTTCAAGTTTCACTGAATTCTGTCAAGTATGATTGATAAGGATATTCTGCTGTAAAAAGTGAAAATAAAAACGTTTGGTTTTTGTAAGCCAACTTAGGATTATGATCAAAATTTACAAAAATCTCCATTAGCTATATCAGTACAGAATATGGAAGCATTACATGTATATGTATATTAATCAAATGTTATCATAATTCCTGCAAAATTAGTTTCATTTGTACTCAATATTTGACTGTAACTGGTTAAAAATACCCTGGTAACATTCTATGCAATATACACTGTATATGTATTGTTTTTTACTATGATTTCTTCTAAACAATATCTCAGAATTAGACATATCAATTGATTCAGATCTAGCATGCATTTTTATTGGCTCCTTTCAGATTTCTTTCTTATCATTGAATTATTGCTATTCATTTTCATAGAAAAACACAATTTCATCTAGAACGGGTAAAAAAACCCATTATTTTCCCACCAGACAACTAAATATTAGCTATGGCTTTGGGTTCTTTTCATCACTTTATCAACTACAGAATATTTTATATTTGACTACAGAATAAAATTGTTCTCATGCCATTTTGGAAATTGTCTTCTACTTAATTCAATTTACAACCAATTTGTAAAAACAAAAACATTGACAAAAACTCTAGCTCCAAGCAAAATCCTGATATTTGCTTGCACTTTGTAGTTTCTGCCATTCCATATCCAAGAAAGTATCATAAAATAGGTCAAAAATCTAGGTCAAGATTTGCATGACAGCAACCCATAAAAACCACAAGAACACAGAGCTTTGGAAAAATATGAGCCTTCTTTTGGTAGATGGAAATGGAAAAAAAAGCTATTAGCTTCAAAGACTCTTGTAAATTATGATTTTTTTTCCTGATAGAAAGAAGATTGCGTTCTGAATGAATGTATTCAGCCTTTATAATGATATAAATCCTTCACAATTAAGATCCTTTTTTGATGGTTATGAATACTAGGCATGATATAATTTTAGAATGAGGATAATATCACAGCATTAAAACAGTAAGTTTCATGATAATTTACTGCATGAGTTTTTTCTGTTTGTGTTTTTAATGACATAAAATATGGAATTACAAAAGATATTGTAACATGGATACTTGGTGCCAATCACATAAACTAACACCGACTGTAACTTAGGTGGAAAAATACATTGAAGATAGTAGAATTTTATTGTAATATGTATTCATCATCAGAGTATCAAACCGTAGCTTTTTATTTTTATAGGCCTACACATATTTAGATGTAAAAACAATCCTGTAGATGTATGGATTGATAGGACACTAAATAAGCATTTTACCTTTTGATAGAACAATTATCTAATTGAGATCACAGAAAAAGAATACTTCAAACCAATTTTTCACTTCATCAACAGGCTTCTTTTATTTCATATCATTTTTATTCTACAACTGGTTCCAAAGAAAGATAATCTTTTATCAACAGGTAGAAATTGTGTCTAGTTTCCATAAGTGGCTTTGTCATGTCATAAGAAAATTAAAGGAAATCTCCAGGCAAATCATCAAGGATTTCATTTTTTTACAATATCGTTTTTTTTCCCAGTCACCATCGATCCAAACGAAAAAGGAAACTAAGGGGCGAGCATTGTCAGGTAATCCTTTCTTCCCCAACAACTAAATCTGGCTCTCTCTGCCAAAGCCAGGCATGGATAAGCTTCAAAACCTTTTCAAATGCTCATTATTGTAAAGAGTTGCTATGATCTATTGGCCAATCCTAGGGGGGAGAGGGAAACTCAGCTATCCAGCTAATCCACAGTGTAATGAAAACAAAATCCAGGCTGCTTCACATGCAATTGTCAGCTGGTATTAGGAAAATACCATTCAAAGCAATAAGCCTCAAACTGTGGGGAAATGTGACAAGGCAGAAAGGGTAGCAGGCCTATTTGGCCGTTGTTAAATTTATCTGTGTTTAAGTAAATGGAACCACTGATAACAGCACTTAGGAATTCCCTAGAAAACACAATTTTCTTGTCTTCCACTGTGATTTGAGTGCACAGTTTTCAGATATCAAGCAGGCATATCAATGCAATGTCATATCACATCGTGTGTAAATATTTACAGAAAAGTTATTAGGAAATGGACAATGTTGACCATTGGTAAAACATTTCCGTGACAATTAAAACCACCATTTACATTGTTGTTTCATTGTCTGATGACTTTGAGAAAATCCATCAAAGATTTGCCTTGATGATATAATAATGACATTGGTAGAAACCGTGCTTATTTTTTTCTTATATCATAATTTCAGACTGTTGTAAAAGACAGTTCCAGATATGGAAAGCCATATGATGCAGAACCTCATAAAGGCCAGATTAACATTGTATAAATTCGGCCATATGTATTATCCCATTACACTTCAAATGCACTTAGGTCAGATGTTCATTTTTTCTCTGTACCCAAAATAGCACAATGGCTTTGAAAATACAATTAAAATAATCTGAAAGAGTAGAATGAAGCCTTGACAAATGCATCATGGGATTCTTTAATTGGTGTGTCTTAAGCCCAATAGTCACCATGAAGATTAAAATAATCAAAACAAACAGAGCCATTCAAAAAAATCAAGCCAAAAAAGGAAAGCGGCAATACAAGACTAATAAAAGATTGAAATTCCACACCATGGGACTCATCAAGGTAGAAGAAAATGAACAAAGCATTTATGTCAAGGTTGCAAAGCCTTTTAGAAAGTGCAATGTTTTCGTAAGCATTTTCAAGGTCATTGCTTCTATCTGTTTAATGGCATAATTGATATTCCATGTCTTACTAGTTGCTCCACTAACCACAATAAGAACATTATTTTGTACAATTGACTTGATATCTGAAGTGTACTGAAAAACTCTAAGCCTTTGTTTAATCACCATTAATGGTGCTATGTCTTGCAGCTTGACAATTGTTTTCCAATATATATCTCGTATTTCAGTCTTCACGCCCATTCTCACTGTATTTCTCACCATAAAAAATACAGTTAGTACATGCCTTGAGGCAGTATTTGTCTGAATTTGTGTATTCACATTCTTTCTTCATCAATAACTAACTACATGAAGATTCATTGACTTACAAATTATGTTTCCCTGTGGGCAGTTAAAACCAAAAATAATTGTTCACTCTATGTATGAGCATGTTGAAAAAATGCACATGGACAAGGGTCAATGTTATTAAATGTCTAAGACTCTAAAGCAACCTCTCTATATGCAAATGTCTTTGTAGGTGTCTTCTTTCTCACACATGGTGCTAACATGGCCTTGGGTGTTTGATTTCTTTCTTGAAGACGTTAGCAAACTCAAAGTTTTTGTAAATCAATGTTAATTGATTGTTACTATTGGTGGGCATACTGTTTGTACATTTCAATGGTTGAATTGGTAAAAAAAAAAAGATGTGAATGCTTGCATGAACATTTATCAATGCTTGGGAATGAGTGATGAAATATGTCTCTTGGACTGATATGTTAATTAAAAATCAGAAGTTACTGAGCCTGTCTAAAAACAGACACAAATGTGATTGTAAATGTGTCACATGCATCAAGGCAAAAAATCACTTTGGAGGTCAACACTACACAGAAAAGGAACAATTGTGAATATTAAGAAATCAAACTTGCAATGACAAGCTCGGAAGACATCAAAGTACTGAGGTCTGGGGTCCATGAAAAAGACCAACAATATTTCAATATTTCAAAGTTTCAAATATGCTATTTTATTTTCTATCATATTTTTACGTCTGTGTCTTTTGGGAAGGCAAATACTCCCAACTGTTAAATCACTACGTTCTACAGAAAAAATGGATATACCCAATGCCTTGGTTGTTCTTCATACTCACATACTTTATCTCTTAAAATCAATCTAGCACATTTTTAAATTGATAAGGAGCATGATTATCCAAATCTTTATGTACATCTTTTTATTCATTGAAATGACGTTGGTTTATTTCGAGCCATATATTACCCCTGCTTATTTTCTTTCATGCCTTTATCTTCCAAAGCAATTTGTATCTTAAATGCATACAAATCTGGGAGCAGTATTTGCAACTTAAGCCTACAAAACCGGATTCTGAGACATGACAAGACTAAGTAAAAACCCAGCTTTTTAAGTGTGCCTTTTTTCGATATCATTCAATAGGCTCATTATTTTATATTTATTTTCACATTTTCATTCTTTACCTGTGAATAGATTTCAACCAGAAAAAATAAATAAACAGAATTTTAGCAGAACTTGATGACACCAGCAACTAGAAAAGAAATGCTAAACAATACTGATTTCATTAAGGCGTCGTGAGGGTCTAATTGCTTTTTTTGACATGCACGAACATATGTCCCAAATAGTCATTTTCTTTAAAAGATAATGCTATAAAAGTATATATTTTTAGCTTTAGGACATCTTAAGCCACAGTTTG
>JAVSBT010117212.1:0-12003 GCA_033118115.1 Pharyngocirrus eroticus
GTTCGTAGTCCTTTCAATGTTAATGAATAGCAGGTTCAGCTCAAATAAACTCCGTGGAGTGCGCATGTGCAGTAAATGACCGAAATGAGATAAGGAGATCTCTGGCAAACTCCTCTATACAATGTCAATGTAGCATTTCTTATCATCAATTCATCCGAAAACGTCTACAAAATAGAAAAAAGGATCGTTCTAATTAAATTCCCATTTCGAAGAGGTATCTAGTTAGGACTAGGGACAGTTCACTAGGAATGTGACTGAATTATCTGTTGAAGGTTTTCACTGTACTGACAAGATACATTTTTTGTTGACACGTCGTTGTCAGTTGAACTGGGGATCCCTTGTGAGTGTGAGTGTGACTATCCTGTGTGTGTGTGTGTTGACTGCATCTACTGATCTAGCATGCAATGATACACTGATTTCATTTCTGCTACAGTGACTTTCGTCTATATATTATCGTTCAACGTCGTGTACTTCAATGTCAGCAATTGAAAGTTCTTCAGAGATCTTACCTGTTTTGTTACTGACAAAATAAGGAAACTTGATTTCTTGTTCAAATTGTGAATCCCATGTAAACTGAAAACAAAAACACATGTAAGGCTGAACTATTGACCTATGACATTTCAGCTTTACAGCAAAAATAGTAACGTATGTGATTGGTCAATAATGAAAAAAAAAAAATCCTTATTTTAGTACCTTATGATGTGAAATAAGCACAAAGGTAACTCATTAAAGATCTGAATAAAATGCCTTTATGATAAGTACTATTTTTTAACAATTTTATTCTCAATTGCGAAGGCTAGTTAGAGATCCGTTCGTCAACATATATCACGTGACCGTCTCAGTTTTCGCAGTAGACAAAAGTGGATTGTGATCTACCATCTCTGTTACAAAAAGGCACCCAAAATGTGGAATAATAATCAAAGAGAATTGAAGAAGAGGTAGTAGACTTTTAGGTATTTATCATGATTGACTGAAGAGTGTACCAATTCATAGGAAAATCCACGATATTTCGAAAGGAAGTAGTATCAAAGTCATTTCAATATGGCGTCGAGAAACATCAAAACAACAGCATTTGACAGTGTTGAAAAAGTTCCATCTAGTACACTAAAGGTAAGGTTAAATTAAGATTTTTACCAAAGATTTTTTGAAGATTAAATCCTGAATCATATTCCTAACTACTTTTCATTTCCTGCTTACATATCCCGACTGATTGCCACACCCTCTTAATTCAGAATGTTCTGACCTCCCAGTGCAAGTGTTTGCTAAATGCATTGGTATTCTGTCAACATGAAAATCTTCTGTCAAATCACCTTTGATATCTTCTACCTAAATTTACATTTATTTTCATGTACATTGTTTTGTTAAAAAGTATAGGGCCTGAAGCAAATGTCCCCCCCCCCTGTACATACTTTTGGCTGAGGCATTGACTGACTTTGACAGTAACATGTGAAAATAGGACTGACAGATTCAACAGACAACACTGTTGCTCTTTCATGTGAAATTTGTCAATCCTCTGGAGATTGTTTCAAACATTTTTTGTCACTTTCAAGTCCCAAAGAAAAAAAAAAGGATTTAATTCAACAGCTGTGTCATAAGTGGAATGTACTACAGTCTACAGTACAAATACAATGTGGCCCTTTTGGCAAAACTGGAAGTTTTGGGTACCATAATGTTAATTGACACAAAGTAAACATATCAATAATAATACCAGTCATGGTAATCATAGCAGAGCTATATGTAATAGCTTATTTTTTGAAAAGAAATTAGTATATATCTTGTAAAACTGTTGATCAAATCAATTTACTTTGAATTCGATGTGTTCAGACCTTTATGGGAGACTAAAGTAGCCTAAGTGCCTCACTTACATCCAATGAACCAGTGATATTGTGACAAAAGCAAGATTGGTCTATTTGTTGGATGATATATATATATCTGAGTCAACTCATTTTTATTTGTAAAATTACTTTGTCGTATGAGTTTGTGTGTCAGTTAAATTTGACAGGGAGGCCCGGAGTTTGCCATTTTTATGTGCCCCATCTATAGTCACAAAAGAAAGTATCTGTAATATCTTCAGAATTCTTGCATTTTACAAATTTCTCTTTGTTTATCTAGTTTTCTGACTTTGTCATTTTTCTTTGCAGAGACATCCAAAAATGGAATTGAACAAAAATGATTTATTAAAACTATTAAGCTATCTTGAAGGGGAGTTACAAGCCAGGGATATCACAATTGCTGCTTTAAAAGTAAGTGTTTTTCTAACTGTCTAGACCTTATACAATATAACTTTTGGATTAGGCTATTCCAAATTGATTAGTTGGTAGATGGATGTTTTGGCATAAAAAAATGACCTGACGGGCATATTGTTTATTTTCATATTTGTCACAAAGTAAATTAGACTACACTTGGCCTTCAACGTTTAAAACACGGAACAACGGCCAACTAAACAATTTGGAATGGCCTTACTTAGAATCTGATGCAGAATTTTAGCCATATTCTTTTAATTTTCAAAATTATATTGATAACATCTTGTGAGAATGAGAATTCAGATAATTAAGCTCTGATATTAATTGAATTTGGAAAGATTTAGATAGGGTGAAGACTAGATATTAGATAACATTTCATGATCTATTAGAAATATAATGTAGGTGTAATTATTACAGATTGGCAAGTACAGGCAAGCGTTTTGAATTAATCCCAATTTTAAACATGAAATGGTGAATTAGGTTATTTTTAAAATTTATATCTTTATACTTACTTTTCTAATATTCATGCTAAAACGCAAATTGAAACAAGACCATTTTACATATTCCCTTTTGTCATAATAAAAGAAACAACATCAGGGGTGGATTTACTTTTTTTTCTCAGAGGGACCTGTAAACATGATTATTAAGAAAATGGGTAAAATCTTAAAACTTCTAAGGGTCCCACCCTATACCTTATAATGAGGTAAAAAAGGCTGGTCCCTCGGTCCCTCAAGTAAATTGAGCCCTGAACATCAAACTGATATCATCTGGAGACAGTGAGGCAGGGACCTACATGTTACTTTGCAAAATTATTGCTTTTCACTTGGTTATATATATGCAAACAAGACTTCTGAACAAAATATCAATATAAAGTATTTGTGATCATGCATGCTCCTCAAAGTCTTTTTTGCCTTATCTTTGAGTGACCCTGAAGGAAAAGACTCCAAAAATGTTGGATTTTATTCTCTAGCGAAAATAAAAGAGAAGTAAAGAAGTATCATAGCTATATCATGGTAGAGTATTGTCCTCTGAATAAGTTGCATAAAAATGAAAAAAAACTGCCACATATCTCTCCATTGTGTGCAGAAGAACTTAGAAGTAATTGTCTCCGATTGATTTATATAATTTTCTAATAAAATCTAGGTTGTAACCTGTTGCTTGCTCGTGTGTTCATTTGATTTAATCAAATAATTTGTTCAATTCCCAGTTATGTTATGTATGTATACTTTAGAATAAACAGTGATACAAGTTACTACTGCAAGCCCTCTCTCGCTTGTGGGGAAATGATATGGTGCTCAAAAGTCCCAGCTACAATATTAGTTCACATTCCAATCTTTGAAGTGCTAGCTGCTTGCAAGCTAACCAAAGCACACATTGATCTACCGTAACCACTATCATTAAAAATAGCTAATCTACCATGAGAAGTATTGCTCCTTGCAGCCAAACTTGGCTCAACTTTTTAGGAGTCAAGTGTAGGAACATTATTCTAGGGGAAAGTACAGCTTGTGTTTCACTGCTATGCTACTTAGTACAGTGCAGCGTGTATTTTTTCTCTCTTCAAGAGCAGTGTATTTATTGTAGGTTTGTAAATACAGTGATTGAAATAAAACCAGATTATCTAGCATTTGGTACCATTACTCTGTGCACAGGGCTACCACGACACATGGTTTTAGTCAAAATTAGAATATCTATTACCAGATCCTTATTTATAGTCAAAAGTCAGACTTGAGCCCAAAAGAATTTCCTGTCTAAGAAAATGAAATTCTAGTCATTTGTTTCTGTCATCTTGTGGATGTGTTATCAATTACATAAATAGTTTTCTTTTGCAAGCTATTGAACATAGGGGCTTGCTGCTGCAAAATTAAATGGGTCAGAGTGGCAAGACTTGCCTGGTAATGCAGTAACATTCAGTTTGTATGATATGTCTGTCACTCCTTTCATTTTCATCTGCCCCCTCCCTTTTTTGAGGGGGTTAAGGGTATTATATAAAAGTTAATGATAGGCGTAAATATTAGTATACAACAGAGTAGGTTGTTCACATAGGTAAAGATTTCTTGATTTATTTCTCTGTGAAAAAGGTTAAAGAGGCAGCCATACACTTCAATAAATTACTAACACTGATTGGCATTTTAACATTGTATGGTTCTAATGGCAAAAAATGCAGAAAAAAACACAAAAATGCCTTAATTACTTAAACTACACTGACTCAGTTTTTCAGTGTTATTAATGACCTAAGGTTTAAATCTGCACATGCTTTCAAATTCAGCTGTTGGAAAACCGTAACAAACCTACCCCTTTCTAGCATTGATAAATACCTTTATAGTACAGAAGTCAGAATGAAATACATACATTATTTTGAAGAAAAAAAATCTTCTGAATTGGATATATTTTCCATTGAAAGGGTACATTTTTAACCTCTAGTAAGCCAAAAAAAATTGACAGAAGCATTATGTATGTAATATTATTGCACTATACTGACCTTTTTTTCTTTTTTTTTTTATGTCATTCCAGGCAGAAAAAGCCAAACAATTGTTGTACCAGGCTAAATATGGTAGATTTGGTCTAGGGGATCCATTCCACGCTTTACAGAGAGATTCAGATTGCCAAAAAGACAATAGCTTTGATGAAGCCGCTATCAAGGCTATGTATGACAATCAACTGACACAACTTGAAAACTTAATAGAAACACAACGCAAAGCACAGCTAAGGATGAGAGAACAATTATTGTCTGTGGAAAAACGCTACCATAAAGTAAGTTGTCTGAGCCTTGGCTGATTTTACGTTTTCAAGAATTATGAAGAATGGTAGATGATACAGGCAGAATGTCTAAATAGGGCAGAAACAATTTTTGCCCAAAAATGTGATGTTATGACTCTTGTAACAGCATTTTTTTGTTTTCTAGGTGTGTGCAGAGTTAGAGGATGAAAAAAGAAAACATGCCCAAGACACAGCTCAAGGGGATGATGTCACATACTTGTTAGAAAAAGAAAGAGAAAGACTGAAGAACGAAGTAAGTACTTTTGAAAATTGTGAAGAGTTTAAATTAAGAGGGGGGGGGGGTAGAACAAGCCTAAGTGCCAGAGTTCAGATTATCGAAGTAAAAGTGTAAAAGGAATCAGGACACAAAGGGTTAAGTTTTTACTTCATGTTCTTTGGCAGGACATTGGTTTGCTTCATAGAAAGAGGTATCACACCAGCAAGAAATCCAAAATAACTTTTTTTTAAGAATAATCAGACTAAGACTTATTATACTAATTATTTTGCAGGTGGATTTTGAAAAGAGTCAAGCTAAAAAACTTGAAAAAGAAATGAAAAAGGCAAGTACTTCATTAGAAGAGGAACAAGCAACTTCTGCAAAACACAAACAAGTGGCCATTATGTTAATCAAAGAAAGGAAAAAGTTAGCAGAGAAAATGTTTGAACTGCAGGGTAAAAATGCAGACTATGAGCAAGTTTTACAGGGAGATAAAAGCAAAGTGCAAAACATTGTGCAAGGAATTAGCCAAGATAACCAAAAATCGTTACAGGTAGAAGCTGTTATTGAAAAACAATTGATGGAATTTGATATTGAACGAGAACAGCTGAAAAATAAACTATCAAGAGAAGAAAATAGGAATAAGGAACTACAGGCAGATATGGACCGGTTACAAAAACAAATTGACATATTACAAAAACAATTAGGATCGGAGAAAAGAGGAGAAGGTCCCAAAAGTATAGAAATTAAAAGTAGTCAACGCAGTGTAAAGGACAATGTAGGAGGCTACAGCATGGGAGACTCACGATTAAGTCATCAGACTGGTACAATTAAAGCAAATCCCGGAACTAAAGTGATTTTTAAGAATACCCCACCAAATACCCCACCGGAAATTAGGAAAGTGCCAGTGATGAATGTGCATGAATCTCCCGAAAGAGATCTATCTCTCAAACCTGGCAGAACGCCATCAGATTCTAGTGTCAAGAGGGCGATCATGGCGTTTGATAATTCACCCACTAAGAATACTGAAAGAACTATAACTGAAAAGCAAGCTACTCATGAGAAACTTCCTGCAGACCTGAATACGTCGCGTATCAATGTTCATGGTTCTGGTGGTGCTAACATGTTTACAGCTCCATCGAGTGGCACCACAGTGTTCACAACCCCCTCAGGGACACGCATTTCACTGAATGTCGGTCCTCAAGCAGGTGGAAATATGGCTCGTAAACCTAGTCCAGCTGGGCGCGGGGTCCCACCGCCAGTTCCACCTAATAAGCCACAGTTTGTGCCCCAAAGTACACCAAGAAAAGACACTAGACCTAGCTCTGCTGGAAGAGTGGATGTTCAACCTTCTATAGCTAGTAAACCCCCTGTATCCAAATTTGGAATTACTATTTCTAAAGACAAAATAACCATTTCAAGCCCTGATGATCCCAATGAAAACACACAGTCAATCAGTGCTGTGAGACCTATGATTTCAACGGGCCAACCCAATGCCAATTCTTTATCAGGTGGATCCAATACACGAAAACCTTCCCAGGTTTGTGTGAACCATTATAAATAGAAGTGGGTTGGAGACACTTGGAAGAAAATCAAATTAAATATTGTATACCACATTCTTACCATATTATAGTCTTACATATTGCAGATATGAACCTTTTATCCTCACTAACAAGGTGTTAAAATGGACTTCCTTATACATATGCTAGTAGAGATAGTGATAGTTGCAATTAGGAAATTAGGATATTTTTTCAATAATTCCTACAAAATATGATATGAGCAGTGGTATGTAAGAAGTAAATGAGCTATTTATACACAGACAATTTTATAGTAAAGTAAGTGTGAATTTGTTTGCTTTTTAAGATGAGGAAGTAAGCACTTTGTCTTTCAAGTGTTGTTTTGGTCCTGAATATGCTTTTATTTTCTTTGAAGACTTTTGAAATGAAATATTGTACAGAGATAAGTTCCCATTATTCTTGTTTTGTAAGATAAAGAATTATTACTACTTTGCTATTTCCAACACATAGGCTAAACTTTTTGTCTGGTTGTAGTTTAAGATCACAACTTCCAACGTCTGTTTAATGTATGTAAGTTAAAGTAGAAAAAACTGGGGGGGTCTTAGGCATTATACATTATACCCTGGAAAAGACTGTGATATATGCTAGCATTAATCCCCTTTCTCCAATAAATTATAGCCAAGGAATATATTATCATAAACATGGTACAATATTTGATAACTGCATTCATGATTAGTTCAGATACAAGAATTAACTCAGGTTGCATAATTACAAATACAACTATTGCACCTCATAAATTAAAGGCAACTTGCAAAGGTATCGTTTTTTATCTTTGAAAAAAAAATGGCCAGTTTTACTTTTTGTATGGTTAAAATGACAACCTTTTATAGGGCTGCCATCAATGTAGCAGTGATTGGTTTAGACACTGGACACGAGGATGAAACTGTTCTAGCCCAATGTTAAAATATGATCTGGTCCGATAGAAATGAGTCACTGTCCTAGTAAACATGCCATACAGTCTGGTAGCAAAAAAAACTCTAAATTGATTGCTGTGTAGTCTTGCATTTATAGGAGTTTGATTAACAGGTTTTCAGTGAGTGCAATACATGTGCTCAGTAAATTCTGATTCATTTTTGAAGCATAATTTCATAACATTTATTTTAGGATTTGAGGAGAATACAGGCTTAGATTTATTATCACTTTTATAAAATCACGAGACTCAGTAAATATAGTTAAAGATATATTTTGCCTTTATTTAGATTGTGTTATCCTGAAAATTGTTGTGAACAGAATATTATTATGAATATATTATAGAATATCTTATGTGACAAAAATTAATATCACTAATATAGTCCCATGGTATGTCTACATATGCCCTTCCCTTCCAAATTGATATAGATTTCCCACAACTTGAAGGCATATCCAGCCTCTCAGGTTACTAATAAAAGGATCAGGTTCATATCTGCAAATGTAAGGTCCAACTGCAGCCAAGCATTAACAGAACTTTTCAACCAACAATTTTGTATAAATGTACTGTAAAACTATTTTATTAAGACCTATAATATTGGTTAGTTTATCTTTAAAAAAATCAAATCAAAATGTACATAGATAGGAGAGTGCAATAAAATGGACTTCAATAAGAGTCCAATGTGAAAAAATAAATAGATTATTGACTTTTTCAGAATGACTTTTTTTTCATTTTGGTGTTTTTTGGTGATTTTTTATACAGTAATGAATTTTGGTTTGGTTGTAGTTCTGTTTTGTGAAAATTCCCCTTTTGATTTCAATATTTTGATTTCTTTATCCTTTGATTTTGTTTTCGTTTTGATTATGAATTATGATTTTCCAATTGTCTCTTTCACTTGTATCTTATTTATATTGTTATTAATTATTTTTTATTGAGCACAGTGTTGACATATTGCTTGATTTGTATTAGTTGTAAGATTGTAATTGACAAATATTTAGTCTGTAGTGATCTAAAAACTATAGATCTAATTGAATTTCTACATAAGAATATTTTTATTGTTTGTGTATGTGTGTTGTAATATGTGGTAATGTGCCTTTTGGGTCTTTTCTTTGAATTATTTATAAAACAGTTCAGTTTCTACACATATGTTCGTACTGCAAAAGAAACCAGTCAGAACTATATTAAATTTGTGTAGAAATTCAGCTTGCCAAGAATCACATAATGTTGTCTAGAGGTTGATTGAGATGGAAATTATTCGATATACACCACCCCCCAATATACAAAGACAGGCACACATTACCATACTATGGTGGAGTTGTTGTTAAATTTATAGGCACCCCACACTTGGGCGATTAAGTGGCGATCATTCTAATCTTGGATTTTTGGTGATTTACTAATTTTTGATGGGGAAAAATACACTTTCACTCACTGAATCCCAGGTTTTGCTAATAACGGCAACTTTCAGGATAAAATCAATGATCGCCACTTTATCGCCAAGTGTGTGGTGCCCAATAGGTTTGCTAGAAGCACTTTGATGTTTAATACTATTATATATTGTTGGTTGACTAGCAAGCTAATACTATTATATTGTTGGTTGACTAGCAAGCTCCAAGTCCAATCGTCATTGTTGTTAGACCTTTATGTATTTTGATGTTATAATTGAATGAATTTTTGTTGATCTTTTTGCCCTGTTTTTAGGCTCTAAAATAGACACTTTGCTTTTCCCCCCAATTTGAGACCGTATTTGCTGACACAGGTAAATTGATACCCTGACTCAATGCTTTAGACGTGTGAACCAATCACTATCTCATTGCATTGTTTGAGTATCTTTGGATGAGTTTTACGATACACCCTTTTCATTCATGAATGATTTGCATCTGTATAACTTTTCCGAGCTTATATCCCAATATTAGAAAAATGAAAGATAGCTGTAGATCAGAATATAATTCCATAGCCAGAAAAACTTGGTATGATTAAATCTATGCCCATAAAATATCCTTTAGGAAGAAAATTCCTTTGAAAATGTACACCCATGACATTTAGTAGTAGAAAAGCATTAGAGTATGTTATAGAAATATATATAAACCTGATTAGGCTGTAGAATTCATACCTAAGTGCTGTTGATAATTTGCTAGTAATGATTCATTTGAAAACAGTCTGATAAATGCTAGGTACTAAAAGTAACAAATGATTGGACTAAGCCCTAAAGAAAGGATTATGGAATGTGTAAATAAATGAAGATTATATAGGATACCTTGTGCTCACAACTGAAACAGTATTACACCCACCTCAAGATTAAATTATATAACTGTAAGGGAATTGTATAATCATTCTTTGGATATAGAGGGAAAACATGAAATTAATGACTCGCAACTATTTGCTAATCTTATTTCAAGCCCATTCCTAGCTTAGCATGAAGCACATTTTCATCTCCAATTGCACTTCTGTAATCTGTATATAAATATGTATCATGAAAAGCAAGGGGCTGGTGTGGGGTGGTGTCCGTCCGTGTTTTGTCCTATTCATATCGCCCCTCCCCGCCCCCCCCCCCCGACAGTCTCTTAACAAACATTTGAAAAAAATCCTGAAAGTAATACTAGAGAAATGAACTTATTTTTTCAGTCAATAGAACAGATAAGTGATGACACTCCTGATTCTTCGGCAAATCTTGACATTTTTGGCCCTGAAATGGCAGACCTTCAGCAGTTGCTTGTGTCTATGGTGACAGGTAAAGGGATAGAAATAGTTTTGTTTTTTATTTGTGCAACTGACACAATGTCCAAGAAATGTTTTGAGATGGGTATGACTTATATTAGAATCAACTGCGGTCTGGGTTTACATGAAAAATCCTAAAAATCTTTGTGCTCCACCTGCCTATTGAGACTATCGCTATACATTCAATGAATCTGGTTGATGCAATTTGCATGGTTTCATAAACATTGTATTTGATAAGTAGATTAGACAGTTCATAGTAATAGTAGTAATACTAGTACAAAGAAAACAGAGAAGACCATTCTCAGAAAAAGGGTTTCTTTTTGTAAATAAATGTGATCCATTATTTGAGAAATTACCTAAAAAATGGCCAGATTCATGGATGTATAGATAGCGCAAAAGCCACTAGAGTAGTGCAGTGCCCCTAGCGCATGGATTTGAAAGGATGGATGTTAGTGTTTCTAACTAACAAGGAAGATAATCAAAGCCTGTACAGAGAAGATGTCGTGATTCTCCCCAGAGTTGGCTAGTTTGTTCCTTTGCTCACTAGATTCTTGTAGTTCTACTAGCGCGCTCTATTGACCTGTCCATGTACTTGTTTCCATGTTACATTATTCACCAACCATAACCAACTAATGATGATCAGTCAAGATTGGCAAATGGTAGCCATTGCAAAATGAAAACAAAAAAATACCCAACATTGCTATAACATTTCTATCCCTTTCAATCGATTGTTTTGTTGAAGAATTGACAAATATGTTATACTGAACGAGTATGCCATTATTTGGTTTTTTTTTGTTTATTTCTTTTTATGGATGTAATCAATTCATGTTTTTTCTCTCAGATAGTGATGCAAGTGTCTGTGAGAGGGTCTGTCATATATACTTTAGCCTGAGTGTAGTTTTCTTTTTGAAAGTGTTTTTTTCTTTATCTTTTTTTTTTTTCTTTATTATTTTGTGCATGAATTAAATGTTAAGCAGGTACTGTTTCTGATGCCCTGAACTTCCAAGGAAGACGAGAGCAAGAAACCAGTATCAAGATTTGGAGAAAGTTGTGTGTGATTGTTAGGGTTTTAATAGTGTAAATTGACTGAATGTGGAATGTAATTACAATGTCAATACTATAAACTACCTTTGTACTGCAGATTGCAAATTATTGGAATGCTGTTTTCTTTTCAAAGCATGGCTTGCTGGGATGGAAGGAGGGAAAGGGGAGGGGAAATGTGAATGAATTGTAGTATGCATGTGATGTAGTTGAGAGTAAAAGCATGTTTTTTTTTATTATGAAAATGTTATGGAATATCATAACATAATGCAAAACAATAAACCTTTCGACTACTATTGATATTTTTCTAGTAAGCAACCAACCAACAAAGCATGAGATTTCTTTGAATGGTCAACCCTTGTCCAATCTTGACAAAGAAAAACCTACAACAGTTATTGCACAATGTAAAATACCACTGCTTTAAAACACTAAAAGGCGAGCACTATGAGTCTGATTGCAGAGCTAGGCCTGAAGAATGTCAAAAACTTTTTTTTTCAGACAGCTTCCTACTAAATTTTACATTTCAAATAATTATCTGACTTTTGT
>JAVSBT010117434.1:0-15210 GCA_033118115.1 Pharyngocirrus eroticus
CTAAATATATCTGTTGCAAAAAACTAAAAATATTAAGGGGGGATGAGGTTCTAATTGGGTTTATTGACATGCACTGGCATTATACAAATATTAATTTTCAATAAAAAGATAATGCTATGAAAGTATTCATTTTTGGCTTCAGAACATCCTTAGCTACAGTTTTTAGACCATGTTTATAGCATCAATATCGTGATTTTTTATGAATATAGCTTCATTCAAAAGAAATGTGTAGCTGTTTGTATATAATATTAATGACAAAAATTGGCAGTTTTCAATATGGCCTATTTTTTCAGTGACTTTTATCAATTCATATAGGCATATTTTCATTTTGAAAAGGGATATAACAGTTCCGAGACACGATATTAAAGCTATAGACATGCTTTAAAATATGATGTTTTTTGTTTTTTTGATATCTTAAAATTAAAAAAATCTCCCATGTGGCCAAAAAACTTTTTTGGTGTGTTTTTAAGTTTAATCAAGTGCTGAGAAATTCGAGTAGTTTCAAACTGTTGGCAGTTGGCATTTGGTATTTTAAAAGTCTGCAGCCTAACGTTTAATTATGTTAGAATTTTAAAAGATCATGATATTCGAGTTAACACCTGACAAGTTCAGAGATTAGAACATGAGACCAGTCTAAATTCGCGTGAATGTTGCTGTATGAAATATACCACGTGCATTGCGGTAAGCAGACGACGTTTAGTCATGCTCTCGGTCCTCAAGCATAATGTTATTTGTGGAAAACGTGCTTGTGTGATGAAAGCTTAGGGAAATACGTTTATATCCAATACTGAACTCTTCCGTCGTTCGGGATAGGAACATTAAACAGAGACAGCGCGCCTTTTGCCTTCAATTTTTTATGCTATTTGTGACGAAAAGACGAAGAAATCAGTATCTAGGTCAGGCCTCTCATATGTGTGGATGATGATGATGATGCCGGAATGCAAAGTGTCACAGAAATCAGGTACAGTTTCACTAGAATCAAAAGAAGTTATGGTAAAGAATTCTAGAAAACGGAAACAGACACACATTATAAGGGATGGAGGTGGTAAGTCGTTTGATGTTGTCGAAGTCACTATCCCAAATGTTGCTGATGAGTTAAATGTAAAATGTGAAGAACTTATAGACATCACTTCTGCCACTTATTATCAAAGTTTGGAGCCAGTTGTGTGTTCGCTCTCACAAACTACAGAATCCGACGAAGAAATACCCCAACTTCTTGATGAAGTATGTGAGAAGGCAAGTGAATTCATTTGCACTAATAAATCTGTAGCTCTTTCAGAATGTTTTCATAATTACATCACCTCAACCCAGAAGAATAGAGTTTGTGAATCATCAGTTGGTGGGGCTAGAAAAACAGTTATGCTATTTGATTCAGGAAAAGGTAATAGCTTCAAAACGTTAGACAGAAGGAAGAGAAGAAAACTTGTTCAAGAAAAACTTAAAGACTTCTCTATATTAAATTGTAAACTAGAATCTAGTGATTTAGATGTATTGGACAGAGACAGCCAGAATTATCTTGAAAAGCCATCAAAATGGAACGGGGAAGGAACCAAGTGTTCACAAGAAAGGCTTGAGGTGAATGACATTAAAAGTGAAATCACTTTGGATGAAGACAAAAAAGACTTGCAAGAACAATCACCAGTTCAGACTCCAACAAAGAGGTCTAAACAAATGCATGGAAACTCTACTACAACTGCACCTGAAGTGGACACTGATGAAGATGAAACATTATCACTTGATTCCTTAAAACAAGACTTGAATGAGATGTGTGCTGATCCAGCTGCTTTGGAATCATTGTGCAATCTAACTTCATTGAGAGGAAGAGTTTGTGTGGAGGAAATGGGTGGGTGAATAAATGTTTACCTTTTACATACTTAAATTAAAGTATCCCTAATAAGATTTTAGTGGGTTACATTTTTTGTAATGATCTATCCCTTGATGCATCTTTACCACATGCTCACCCATCTAAAACAGTGCTTCTAATAGTTTTTCTTGGAAGAGTCCATGCAATGTCAGTCGGCCATGTCCAGTGCGCTAAACTCCCAAAAAAGGAGAGGGGTGGAAGGTTTGGGTATCGGCTGTTAATTATATAGTTTATAAATCAATATTGGGATACTTTAATTGTTGTAGATATATACAATTTGATTTTTTTTAATAAAGCAGAGAAAACAAACTTTGAACAGAAAATATAGACAAAAAATATTTGATAAAATAAGGAGTAGGACTGTTTGAAATTATTTCACATGTGAAAATGGGATGCTGTAGGTAATCAGTATAAGTATTTCTTTTCTTCTAAAGCTTATAATCTGTAAGTATGTCATGTAAATTCATTTCACTAGGGTTTGATTATCTGGGTAAGTTGAAGGAAGAGGCATTCATACTAAAGAAGATGTTTCACTTTTTAGATATAGCTGTGGCATTGGGAATTTCTACAGATGATTTATCAAAAGAGAAAATTGAAAATAGAAAGATTGCTATCAAAGCCAAATTACAAGTTGCTGGTCATCCAAGATTTTCGAAAGTATGTCTTTTTTCATTTGGAATGGCAAGGTTACAAAATGTGTCATTTTTGTTAAAAAATAGTCTACATTATAGAAGATTTTAGTAATTCACAAAATATGTAACTGTAAGGTGTACAGAAAAAATGTTCTTCATTGTAGCAGTAGAAATATTTTATAAAAGTATTGGTAATATTCGAAATTTGCTTTACTTATTGCAGTTTGAAGAATATGACATATACACAAGAGCTGAAGCTTATGCTACATCAATCAAACCATGTTCAGACTTTTGTGTCTTACAAGGGCAATCTTTACCTAAGCGTCAATTGTCTGAAAAAGATATTGCAAGAGCAGCATCTCTGAGTTACATGAGAGAGAATGTAAGTACATGTAAATTCTTTTTACTCAAATTGTTGTAGAATTTTAGTCTTTAATTTGATTAATAATAAATATGGAAATAGACACAATAGGTATTAGACAACATATTTATCTTTTTCTTCAAGTATGGTTTAGGGCTTAGTTTTGCAAGAAAAAGGAGGAAACGGACATTTGATGAAAACTACTATGTCATTCATTCATCTTGTGGGAGGATGCACAATGATGCAACTGTAGTACTACCAGAAGGTATTAGCCTAGTTTTTTTTAAAGGAATTATCATTTGCCTTTTCCACCCTTTCAAGTTTATGTTTCCAACATAATAAATATTTTAGAAATAGCAGAGAAGATATAGCATGATTTTTTTTAATTTATTGAAAAACGAAAATGTGCCTATAGATTTATTCTTGGAATTTTAGGGACAAAATTATTCAGACCACCGAACAAACTAGTAGAACTTGTAGCACAAGCCTTGAATGATAGTCCTGATGGAATGCTTCAAGTCCAGCAGGTTTACACAGCTATTCAGTAAGCAGGATTCTGGCTAATGAACAATAATCTTTTTTTGAATACTATTTATGGTACCCTTTCTGAGGAAACATGAACTTAACATGAATTTAATTAAAGACCGCTCTAGTAATGATGTCACATTTTGTATTTCAGAAATAAATATCCATATTTCAAGTATATGGACAAGGGTTCTCTTACAAGTTGGAGGGTAAGAATTTTAAAGATGTTTTCTTTTTTCATTTTGTAGGTTCTGACAGGTTGTTTTCCTTATTATTGTCAAAGTAACGTAGATTTTGATAATCTAGAAAATCTTTATTATATAATTTTTACCTTATAGAGTTCCATACGCCATGCACTGTATCAGAAATGGTTCAAGAAGATTCAGTTTAGCACAGACCTCATTGTCACAAAGGGATGCTTATGGACCATAAACAGAAAACACAAACCAAGAGAATGGACATTACCCAAACTTCGACCAGAAATGTCTCTTCCAGGTGTGTACCTTGTTACACAATTATTTCTACAGAAATTTATGGTAAGCATAAATATGCATATTAGCACAATAATACAATAATGTACCTTTGGTATTCTTTAGATGATTACATAGCTCTTGCCAAGATCACGGAGGAAGAAATAGTTGTTCCAAAACATAGTAATGCTATCATGGTTCCACAAGAAATACCACTTAATTTGGCTCATGACAGTCAAAACAGTTGCAGCAGTATGGAACAATGTCTAAGTGAGGTAAGCCTATTAAGATTCTAAATAAATCAGAAATATTGACAACACTTCCTTTTTAAAAAAGGACATAATAACTACTGATATTTTCAAAAAGGTTGAAATGTATATAGGTTCTCCATAGGCTGTCTAGCAATTGTCAAAAAAGATGCAGCCTTTCATTATTACTGCCAATACATTCTTCTATGAGTGCCATTCTTTTTTATCAGAATAATTATGCAAGATTGGTAGAGCATTTGCATGGAATATTAGATATAAACACCTGATCCCGATGACACTTTCTAAAAATAAGGAAGAAAAAAACTGTGAAATCTAATACTGAGGAATATTTCTAGGAATTTGAAGATATATCAAGTTATCTGCTGCACACTCCAAAAGACGGTACTTTTGAAGAGGAATTTGAATGTACACAGATAGAAATTGCAACATCTCCAACCATGAAAAACAAGGATCCAGATCCCATTCTTACCATGTCTTATAGAAATCATTCCCCCGATTCCCAAGAACAAGAACTTCAGGAGTATATTCATTGTAAGTAACTGAAGACTTAAATGGAAGACATCGATTCATATGGGTATAAAAAATGAAATTCTATAATTATGTTGTTGTTTTGGCATATTTTTATCAATAATATAATTGAAATTTTTATTGCTTGAATTTATTTAAAGTATAATGTATTTTAGTGATGTGATCGTTGACAATATAAGAGTATAGTTTTAGGAAATGTTTGCTGTATCACCCATCAGTATGGATTTTTATGAAAAAGTGTAAATCTGATAGTGAATAATTCATTTGTTTTTGTATTATGATCTTGTGTGAAAAGCTATTTGAAAATCTGCCAATATGTTTTTACCATGTTTATTTGTTCAATGACAGCTCACCCATCACCAGCAAGTGATGAGGGAAGTGAAGATAGTGGATACTGCAGTGTTTGGACTTCTGGTGGATGGGATGATTATAGAGACTATCCTCAACCTATTGTTAATCCTCTTCAAATACCTGTCAATTCAAACGAAAGCTGTATTTGTAACATGGCAACAACTGAACCTCCTTCTTTTTCAATTGTCATTCAAGACTGTTGGTCTTCAACTGAACCTTGGTGAACATAAGTTACTGTTTTTGGATGTTGCTTATCACTGTTAATATTGTGGCACAAATACACACAAATACACTCATCTTGGGTCTAAGGAAAATCTATGGAATAAAATTACCATGTTTTATATGTGTTTGATGGTTTAAAATGTGTTTATCAATTCTTACTGTTTGTTGCAAGTTATATTTTGACAGCTTTTCCAAGTTGCAGCCCATGGTATGTAACTTCCAAATGCAAGACAAATTAACTTTGTTTGTTCACAATTATACAATCTGCACAGGTTTATTATTATGAGTAAAAGTATAGAGGTCTATAGACAGATAGCCATTTCCATTTTTTAATAATAAGTTTTCAAGATTCTGTCATCGAGTGTTCTCTGTAGATTTTTTTGTACTTTTACATTGATGCTTTGTGATGGCAATTAGTATTTGGGTACTGTAAGGTGCTCATTTTGTGCATTATTTCAGGGTGCGAATTACTAGAGGTCTAAGAAGAGTTCCATCCCCATTGTAAAGCGGTCCTCATTTTGTTGCCATTTCCTTTGTTAACATGTTATGCTGTCCCCTACCAAAAGGTTCAAATTCGCATCCTGACTGAACTTTAAAATCAATTATTTAAACATGCACCAAACTTACAACCTCTAATTTTTTCATATAATTGTGTTTGAAAAATCAATAAAAGCATGAAAGGCAAAAAAAAAATAACTGTCAATTCTTTATACTGTAGCTAGCATTTTCACAAAAAGTGGACAAAAACGGAACTCCCATTCTGAATATGAAATGTATTTTCTTGAGACTTCAGCCCACATTTACACAAAATGCAAGTTGGCCAACATAACTTGGGTACATGTACTAGCATTCACAACTCTATAAAAATAACTTCATTTTAATCTATGTACTTAGTTTAGTCTTTAAATGTAGATAAAAATTTCAGACTGACTGGATCAATACACATAATTAATTACTTATGCCTCTAGCAGGCAGGTAAGGAAACCTACCTCATGTATACACAAGATATAGAGTCTAATTTTGGCAAAAAAACCTGAGCCATAAATTTGCATTGTTCTTGCTCTTTTGCATAGACTTTGAAAATAATGTTATAATTATCACAGACAACTTTGTGATAAGTTCATTTTGAAAAGCTGTTCCATAGTACGCAGCTTATTCCATTATTGTGGCTTTTGATAACAATGTATTCTAAAAAGATCTTCAATCAGTTTTAGACAACTTATAATTTTTCAAGTAATACTGCTATGCCCTGACCACCTCCAATACAGGCAGATCCAATTGCGTATTTCCCTTCAGTTTGTCTGAAAACAAAAAGAAAGAAGATTATGCACAGTAACGAGAAACAAAAGAGGAATATGTTTTTGAATCATATTTATGGTCCGAAATAAAGTTAGATATCTTACCTTAATTTGTGAACTAAATGGCCAGTCAATCTTGCACCTGAAGCTCCAATTGGATGACCAAGTGCAATAGCACCTCCACATGTATTGAATTTTGCAGGATCTATATCAAGAGCCTTTTGACAGGCTAAGGCTTGGGGAGCGAAGGCTTCATTCACCTAAAAAAAATAAGGGGGGGGGGGAAGGAAATTCCATGTAGCTATGGCTAATGTTGATATGATGAGATTTTGACACAATCAGCTTTACAACGGGGCAAAACAAATTTATAAATAGACTCTCTGCTGTAGGGTACAACAATGAACTTTTTACAAGAGCTAGAAATCAAAATCCTATAGTAGTGACAAAGTCTTCAATAATTCTTACCTCAATGAAGTCCATATCATGCAATCCTAGACCGGTCTTTTTCATCATAGCACCAATGGCAGGTACTGGACCAATTCCCATAATATGTGGATCACATCCTAAGCAAAAGATATTAAGATACATTATGGTTGATGATTTAACCATTTTGTAGACAGGACTTCTCTGCCAAAGTTCTTAAGATTTGATAATTAATTTAATTTCAAAAACAAATAATAATATACAATCAACATTGCAAATAAATACCAAATTATTGCCTTACCTGACACACCATATCCTACTAATCTAGCAAGAGGGGTCAAATTGTGTTTTTTAACAGCATCTTCACTGGCCAAAATGACTGCTCCAGCACCATCACAAATACCCTGTAATAAATCAAAGAAAGTCAAATCAACAACATCCCAAAGGTACTAATCCTTTAGAAGATTTCCATCAATAGCATGAAGATTGCCTCTCATTTAAAAAAAAATGACTTTTAGTATGAATTAATTACTTACTGATGCATTTCCTGCTGTTACTACACCATCTTTTTTAAAAACAGGAGGTAGTTTTGCTAGGGATTCAGTGGTTGTGTCTGTCTTTGGATGTTCATCGACCTCAAAGATTTTCTCCCCTGAAAAAAAAACAGCCAATGTTTTTTAAAGACATTTTCATAACTGTATATATGTATTATTCTTATTTGTGATCATTCAGGAATATAATTTTTTGATAGGGCAACTTTGCAATTTTAATTTAGATGACATGGTTGTCAATTTTCCAGTCAAAAGATTTTACAACTTGTACAAGAGCAAAATCTTACCTTTTTTTGTCTTCATGCTGATGGGGATAATTTCATCTTTCAAAAGGCCAGCATCTTGAGCTATTAGTCAAAGAAAATAAATCAAAAATATTTTATAAGGGCAGTCACCAGTGCTTTACGTTTGATATCGATATTGTAATTTGCCAGTTAGATTGTCTTCAAGCTTTGAACAAGTCATTTTTATATATTGGGAAATTTTACAATACCATCTGGGAAATTGAATAAAATATTGATCACAAACTTGTACTTATCCATTTATCAAATTATTCTTTTTTTTTTACCAACCTTTTTTCCACAATTGTTGAGATCTTACTGCAAATGCATCACATTCTTCTCTGCTGATCTCATACTTTTGTGCCAAATTTTCTGCTGTGACTCCCATTGGTGTTTTGATTTGATAATCTATAAGACCATGCCATAATGTGTCTTCCAACTACAACAAAACATTTTTTTTTTAAGTCTTAAAGTACACAAAAAATCCCTTTAATCCACCCTCTATTTCCATTATGAATGAACAGAAATATGCTTAGCATATCTTTAAAGCTAAATTGACAAAATGAAACCATGCATGTTTAGATTTATTTCTTACCACTGGGTCCATGCCCAATTTGATTCCAAATCTTCCATTTCTCAGTGCATGTGGGCTCAAACTCATATTGTCTGCACCCCCAGTTAAGACAATTTCACTGTCACCTAATGCAATTTCCTTAAAATTGAATGGAACAAAGAATACAATAAGTCATGTGTTTTGATGAGATCATACAATTTTCATTGTTACTCTTCTACTACTTACTTATCATATTTTGGACTGATGTATACAAGTATTCAGAATATCAAAAACATGGGTTTTTGATACTAAAGGTGTCTAAGGATTTTTTCCCCCATCAAAGGTAAGAGCAGTCTAAACCCAAACTGTAATTAATCCAGTTGTGGAAATGATCTTTCTTACATTCTTTAAAAAAAAATCTTGAAACTTTTTTTTTGAGATCTTTAGTATCAAAATAATATGTTTTTGATACCCTGCATCCTTGTTTATATATTTTTAGCTTAAGAGCCTCCTAAGCTTCAAATTGATATCACTTAGTAGTAGTGAGCACAATTTTAGACATTAAAACACAAAAAAAATAACATTTTAAAAAAAACCTCAAATCAACTCCTACAATTTTAAAATGTTGGAAAAACCAAATACCTCATCTTTTAATGCAGATTCATACGTTTAATTCCACATTTCAAATTTACTTTATCTTTATTCTGGAAGAAGTTATGACTGTTTAAATTGACAAAAGAGCTTAAAAAATCAGCAATTCTAAAAAACTCCCAACTTTACCCTATTTGACACTTTGAAAATGATAATTTGGGAAATATGCTTGTTTACGTTAAATAAAGTATTGAGACCCTCATCTCCCATTAAAAATGATTTGTAGAAGAAACATCAACACAATGTCATCTACCCTTGATAGCATACCTGTGCTCCTGTTACAACTGCTTGAAATCCAGAACCACAAAGTCTATTGACAGCCAGAGCAGGAGCAGCAATATCGGTTCCTATTCTAATACCAACATGTCTAGCCATAAAATGGGTGTCTTTAGAGGACTAAAAAAAGGGGGGGAAAAGAAATAATATCACCAAATCTGACATTGAAGTTTAGCAACAAAATATATACAATTCACCAAGAACTTAATTTTATATTTGGAGGCTTGTGCACACCCCTACGGTTAACCAACAATTTTCCAATTTTGTACTCAGATTTGGTTAACCGTAGGGGTGTGTGATGTAATATATCTAGCAGCAAAAATAGATACCTTGTAGTTCTTGTTCTAGAAATGCAACAACATTTCTAGCTACACAAAAACAAAGTAATTTGCAATTTAGGCAATATATATGCATGTGTCTGAATTTCAAAATACTGATTGCTCTAAAAATCTCAGTCCTGATAAAAATGAATATCTCATACTTGTAAAACATTGCCTATGATGATGGAACTGATCAATTTTGGATCAATGTTGGCTGAAGACAAAGCACCTTTAGCTGCAATCTCTGCAAGATCAGTTGCTGTTTTTGAGGCTAATTTACCTCCATAAGTCCCAAAAGCAGTCCTTTTGGCTGCAACTATATAGACGTTTTTCAATGCTGTAAAAAATAAAAAGAGATGATAAGATGATAATTTTTTTAGAATATATAGTAATGACAACATTAATAGACTAAATAATGATTATCCCCTTCCAGTACAATCACAAAAGACAGTCTCATAAATTGAAAAATGACTTTAAATTCAAATAGTTATGCAAAGTTTTCCTTGACAAGAATTCCAAAACATCTGCTCAACATCTTTAACTTCATAATACAATCATTACAATGGTGCTTTATATTTTAATTTACAATATACCAGCATGAGAGAAGGGGGTTGGGGGCTGCACTGCCCCCCCCCCCCCTTCCCTCGACACAGACACACACAATTCATCAAATGTTATAGAATTAAAATATTCTTCGTGGGTGTATTTATCTATCTATATTTTCAAACATTAAAACTTGTGAAGATTTTAAGTTCTGAGTTCATCTGAGTCGACAAAGTGACATGTCAATGACACTTGACAGGCAACGACGTTTGTTTTTATATACTTAACTTTGAAGCCTCTCTCATGTTTTTGAATCGAAGTATATATATTTAAATATGTGAAGTAAATTTATAAAGTTCATGAAAATCTAATATTAGCAAACCAGTAAAATATAACTTTTACTTCTTACCTCTTGCTTGTGCCATTCTTGCAGATGATTGTCAGAGTTGATTAAGACCGACTAACGGTGGATCTTATTGGATGCTATATACTTCCGGTTATTTTAGCGAATCAAATACAAGTTTGCAAGCTAAGCTAGGGTGGAACTGTCATTTGGGTTCACAATCTGGGTTGGGCAAGATTTAAAAGGGCAGTTGTTACTGATTGTGTGTAATCTTTCTTTTACATGAACGTTATCACATTATCCTAGTAGTTAATATGATCTTGATTTTCCTTATTTGATCAGAATTCATTAAATAGACATTTATTATGTCAATTGAGTAATTCTGAGATGATAGAAATTTTCTTTGACCAACTACAATTTGAGGATGATATGATAATGTCTAATGTTTGCATTCATTGTTTTTTAAGGGAGGAGGGTAGAATTTAGGGTGGGTTACAGTAGTGACTGATGATTAGACTACATCCAGATATCAATGTCTCCAAGAGTGGGTTCATGCAGTTAAACTAACTCTTGTTGAGATTTGAAGTGATCTTGTTGAAAATATGAAGTCACTCTGTATAATTTATCATGAAACTCCTCCTAAATAATTCTGTAAGCTAGTACTGCTTACCAGATTATTAACTGAGAACTGACCTAGCCTGTGATTTCCATTATGCATTGAGAATTCCAATAATATAACAGGGTACAGGCACAAAGAGGTGGTGCCTCTGCTGCTTATTCACTGCTCATGTGCACTTAGGACTACGGATAACCTTATTTCTGAAGTAAAAGATCATAAGGGTGTTTCATTCATGCACCGAACTCATTGCCTTATACTATAGGTGCACTGCTCTATATATCCCGACGAAAAAAAGGCTGGGAGCATGTATGAAACTCGCCCAGCGCCCATGATCTTTTACTTCGGAAATATTCCTATTTGTAGTTTCAAGGATCTAGGAACTATGAATAATCAGTAGCTGCCCCACCTCTCTGTGATGTTATCCCATTCTTAATCATAAAAAAATGATAGAAAACACATATTTTCCCTAGTTATCAAACCACATTTATTTTCACATATATATTTACAGAAAACAGTACTTCAAATAGTTATGGTACACATATATTAAGGAACCTAAGGCTGCATTGGATTCTTGTCACTAAGCCATTCAGGCCAAATTAATAGCTACATTTTTAAACAGCCATTCTTCAAATAATTAGGAGTACAACATTTAATATTTCTATTAAACTTATCTATGTGCACTTATTGTTTTGCTACCTAGAATTATGCATGTGCTGTATGCACATATTTTCTTGCCAAGACTGATATGTAGTTCTTGTCTACCAGAGGGCTCTTTACTTATCAAATAAACATGACAGTTTCATTGTACATAGGCAAAGCAAATGTTTCTTTTTTTAGGTAATCATACATTTAATTTTTGCATAAAGATAATTGACTAGTTTCTCGGGAAGTCACACTACAAATAGTAACATAATTTTATTCCTAATTATTTACATTTTTTACATGTTCTATGTACATCCCTGCTTCTCAACAGTATCATACATTCATTATGGCTTATAATTTCATGACATAATGTACAATTAATGATAATAAATCAAAACATCAACACATGACCTACAACTACTAACTATTAATTTTCCGTCTCTTGTTTAAGTTTTGTTAAACAGTTCAAATTATGTTTTATTTGCCATGTAGGGTTGGAATGTCCGAGTACCAGAGATTGTAATAAATACATCAACATCATGTTTCCTGTTTATTTCTTGAGTCTATATAATCTTGACTGTACAAAGTTTTATAAAATTAGTGTCCTTCAAATATATCCTTTCGTGTTGTCAAGTCAATTTGATTCATAATTTTCACTTTAAACTGCTTCATCTGTAATATTTCCATGATCTTCAATATCTAATTTGCTTAATTTTTCTCACTCCAGTTTATCCAAATTATGTTGTTAGATAGTTTGATCTCAAATTGATCCTGTATTGAATGAATGAAAAAGCAAAAATTGCAACATAAATAGCTGATGCTATGAAACAATTGTAAGAGTTCTGATCATACAAGCCATAAATGTATTCTGGATTAAAATGTTGGGCAGCCCACTCGTCCTCGTCAATTGGAATATCTTCTATCAGAGCAGGTGCATGGACTTTGAAGAAAATCCCTAGAAGAACCTATAATCATAATGGAAATGATAAAAATATGAGATTAAATCAACATAAGTCGTTGACACGGTACAGGGCTGGGGAGGGAGAGAAGTTTACTTGTACAATTTAGAATTATAGAGAAGTAATGACAATAATTGGGAGTCTAGTAGCACATTTATTCAAATCAATAGACACGACAATGTAGTGAAGGTGTGGACTTAATCTTGCTTCGGAAGTTCGGCATTCATTGAGATCAGAACCAACCCTCATCACAATATTAATCATAATCACCACAATAACACTTGCGAATGTGTTTGTTTAATAAAACTTACCAATTGCACGACTCCCCAGAGACTAAGAAGCATACCACATATTGATAACTTTGGCCCACAAAGCGCCATGATTCGTCCAGTATCAAATATAACAAAACGGAAAATCTTTCAATCTGTCAAGATGGCTAGTCCTGTGATTGTATGTCGCAGTGAATCATGTGACATACCGGAACTACAAAAAATTGGAATATCTTTTAAAAGTATGAAATCGTGTGCATAGAACTGAAAAAAGCATACAAGTTGTTGATTTATTTTTATTTTTGCAATCTACACTTACCATACTTTAGAAACTGACAGACGAATTTTCAGGGATATTTTTCTAAACGATCACGTGACATTACAAGCAATCAACATGGTTGACAGGCTAGGTAGGTGTTGACACTATTATGGTTATTTACATTTGAACAATTGTAATGTTGTCTTATATTTGGAACGATGCATATATATACCTTTTACTGTATACCAAAATCATTAGATAAATGTGATCATCCATGTTTATAATCATCATACCCTTGTTCGTTTTGGTTTCGGTTCAAACATAGTCATTAAATGATTAATCAGGATGTGTAATCCTAAGCTGATGTAGACAGTATTTTACATGAAGTCAGTGGAACCGGCATTGCTTTGGGTTTGTTTCTATTTGCTTGTGTATATCTATAACACAAGGTTCAATGTTCAAGATAATGTGTGCAATATACATGTATGTCATTGTCCTCCTGTAACAAATTCTATGAAGACAAAAGTGCCAGAAACATATAGCCTCTTATTCGTGAGAAGCTGATATGGTTATCAATATTTGTGATGATTATCCAACATACTCGAGCTGTCATTTGATCATGACAACTTGTCACTCCCACTAAACTTTTGACTGACGGTATAATAAGTTATGATTCCATACACTAGTACATGGGGACATTGAATTACTAATACTATAGTGTTTGATAAACAGGGACTTTGATTTGTGATTTGAGGAATTTTGCTAGTGTTTGTGTCTGAGTAATAGTAAATTTAATTTGGTTTTGATATGCATTGGGGCAATTTGAATACCAACATACTCTGTTTATTATATCCTGGTAAATATTACAGAATGAATGGACGGGTTAAGGGGTCATCACATTTTTTCTTTCATTAATTCATGTTGATATTTTCTGAAGGCCATCTTCTCATTGAACCCAGTCATCAAAGTACATGTATGAGTTTCATATTATTGCAAATATTTGGAGAAAATTACAACAATAAAAGATATGAACCTCATTTTAACAAATGAGGAGTTTTCCCCTGTAAATATTGCATGCAGAAATTGTAACAATGTCCTGTTTTTCTCTTTTAGTAAATAGTGAAGCCAATGCAAGGCGCATTAATGTTGTAGAGAATGCCTTCGGAAACTCTGGTCAAGTAAGTTTACTCTTTAGTTTTGAAATCATGCCTAGTGCACAACTGACATAGATCAAACCATTTTTTTTCTGTTTGAGAGACATAATTATATCTTTTATGAGTAAGTTATAAGATTTGCTGAACAGTAAAAACTAGGTAACTAGTTGTAGAGAGCATTCTAAATTTTAGGAAATATGATCCTTGATAAGATTAATTAAACTAATGTTATTTGGTTCTTTTTTTAATGTTCTCATCTTTGTGTTGATGATCATGTTTCCATGTTTATGTTTTAAAGACATTGTTTCCTATTTTTTAGCCACTTGTTGTCCCAAATAGGGTGCTAGTTGGAGAAGGAGTACTCACTAAAATGTGTAGAAAAAGACCAAAACCTAGACAATTTTTCCTTTTTAATGATATTCTAGTGTATGGCAATATCTTGATAAATAAAAAGAAGGTTTGTGATGTATTGATAAATGTTACTTTATCAAATTTATATATACATTTTAGTTATTTAGACTTTGAATAGAATATTGATCATCATGATATATGTACATGGATTTGAAAATAATGTTTCATATAATTTGATTTCTGAAATTTGTAACATTTTAACAATTTTTCATAAACACTATTAAATCAATAAATCTACCATCATACAATTTTAGTTGAAAAAATTGGTGTGAGTTCTGTTGTTTGAGCTATTTTCATATTTATTTTCAGTATAATAAACAGCATATTATCCCTCTTGAGAATGTTAGGCTGCAAACAATAGAGGATGACAATGAAAACAGTAAGTGTTCTTTAAAGTGAGAGTCCAGGAGTATTGGTATAATTCAAAAGTCATTTT
>JAVSBT010117656.1:0-15209 GCA_033118115.1 Pharyngocirrus eroticus
ATTATCATGAGTCTTATGCACATTAGAAATTATATATAACATAATTATATTTTTAAAGAAAATACTCATGCATCTTATCTTTGCTTTTTTACAAAAGTAATAATCATTGGACATACAGTTTCTTATGGAATCTCCCTAGTACTGAATTTGACTGTTTCCGTCATTATAATACTATTTCTGATTAATTCATTTTATAGAGGTTAATGAGTGCAGTAGTAATCCCTGTCAAAATGGAGGGGTATGTGTTGATGACGTAAATAAGTACACCTGTAATTGCCCTGCTGGATTTTCTGGATCCAACTGCGAGACAGGTAATAATCCAAAAAGTGATTGAGGAAGAGTACAGCATTTTGGACAAAATGTTGTTAGAATAAACTCTATTTTGTCATTTTGTGCATTTCACTGTTACAAAAGTCGGTATTTTTTTGTGGATATTTTTTCTAAAATGAGAAGGAAATGTCAGTTTTAAAGGCATTGGAATAAATAAAAATCTTTGAAATGAATGATCTAGGAGTGAAAAGTTGTACTCATGACATCCTTTGTTAGCTTGCAAACAAGTTTTAAATAACGTTTTATGAGTTTTAATTTGGGAAAATCCTAAAAATGTCATAGGGAATACACTGAAAGAGCTACTGCTGGAATCTGAACACTATAAATAATTCAATTTTACTTGTAATCCACTGTACAGCTTCAAATCCATGTGACAGTAATCCTTGTCAGAATGGAGGTGTGTGTGGAGGAAATGTATTTGCTTATGCATGCTCATGTCCCACTGGAACAAGTGGCCAGAACTGTGAAACTGGTAAGATTTTTTTTAATGGTGAATTAAAGTTTGTTTTATTGGATGATTCCATTATTTTTATATCATTATTATTAATATTATTGTAAATCATTTAACTGGTTGCTAACAATCATGAAACATGTTTTAAGCTGATAATTATTTACTTTTCTGTTTTTTAGTTACTAGTAAATGTTCTAGTAATCCATGTCAAAATGGAGGGGTATGTGTAGGTGACACCAATGGATATACTTGTAATTGTCCGAGTGGATTCACTGGAACCAATTGTGATACAGGTATGAGATCTTTGATTTGAAACGCACACAGATGGATTTTAGTAAAAAATATAACTAATAATCCCAAAATTAATTTTCGGGATCATTATATTTTATTACTACATAAAAAACTCAGGGGTACATGGATTTAATTAAAATTGTTCAACTAATTAAAATCCTGTATTATACTTATTGCATATTTGATAAAGAGACATTTGGACTCTGGATCAGTATGTAACTATGTATTAAATCTATCATGTTTTTGTTTTGTTTGTTTTTTGGCTTTGTTGTTGATTAGTTGGTGATGCCTGTGATAGCAATCCTTGTCAAAATGGAGCAGCATGCAGTGGAAATGCTTTTGGTTATTTCTGTAGTTGTGTGGCTGGAACATCGGGAACTAACTGTGAAATCAGTAAGTAAAAGAAATTTTGAAAAAAAAGAATGAGGAATTGCAAAATGACATAAATTTCAATGAATGTAGCAGGTGAAATACTGATGTAATTTATCACATGGTTGAAATAACTTTTCTTTTCTTTAAGGTCCAAACGAATGTGCTAGCAACCCATGCCAAAATGGAGGGGTATGTACTGATGGGGTCAACCAATATACCTGCAATTGTGCAGCAGGATTTTCTGGAACAAATTGTGAAAATGGTAAAAAAAAAAAAAATCAATTTGATGGTAATATTTTTGTGCATTTATGAAGGTACCAAAAGTAATTACTTGAATTTCATAAACATTTAAATTTTTAGCTGTTGATGCCTGTGATAGCAACCCTTGTCAAAATGGTGCAGCCTGCAGTGGAAATGCTTTTGGTTATTTCTGTAGTTGTGTGGCTGGAACCTCTGGAACAAACTGTGAAGTCAGTAAGTATAGAATTATTGTATGAAAAATATTTTTGTGGAGAACTTTACTTTAGAATGATTACATAATTATACATAAACAGTTGGCAGCATGTAAAATGAATACTTATTTTATCTTTTAGGTCCAAATGAGTGTGCTAGTAACCCATGTCTTAATGGAGGTGCCTGTGTAGATGGCGTGAACCAATATACATGCAACTGTGCTTCTGGATTCAGTGGAACTAATTGTCAAAATGGTACATATGTTTGGTTATTATTAGTGATTTTTTTTTTCAAAAGTTGAATTCATATATTTTCATTGAATTAATTATTCTAATATTGTGTAGCTGCTGATGCTTGTGACAGCAACCCATGTCAAAATGGAGCAGCATGCAGTGGAAATGCCTTTGGTTATTTCTGTAGCTGTGTAGCTGGAACATCAGGAACTAATTGTGAAGTCAGTAAGTATTTTCTTAGGATATCATTTGGAAGCCAAAATATTCCATCAATGTGTTGAAGAGATTTAAAAAATAAATTGAAATATAACACAGTCTTAAATTTATAATCTCATTTCATCCTTTTATAGGTGCCAATAAATGTGCTAGTAACCCATGCCTTAATGGTGGTGTCTGTGTAGATGGAGTGAACCAATATACATGCAACTGTGCTTCTGGATTCAGTGGAACCAATTGTCAAAATGGTACATAATGTTTGGTTATAGCTACTGAATTTCTTAAAAAGGTTGTATGCATGCATTTTCATTAAATAGATTCCTTTCAATATTTTGTAGCTGTTGATACGTGATATGTAAGCACTTTCATTGAATTTATATTCTTTTCATCCTAATGTATTAGCTGCTGATGCCTGTGGCAGCAATCCTTGTCAAAATGGAGCAGCATGCAGTGGAAATGCTTTTGGTTATTTCTGTAGCTGTGTGGCTGGAACATCAGGAACTAACTGTGAAGTCAGTAAGTATGATTTTAGAACATCATTCGGAAGCCAGATAGACAATTAATGTGTTGTAGTGATTCAAAGAAAACATGGAAAGGTTTAAATTTGTGATCTAATTTTGCCTTTTTAGGTGCAAATGAGTGTGCTAGCAACCCATGTCTAAATGGTGGTGTCTGTGTAGATGGCGTGAACCAATATACATGCAATTGTGCTTCTGGATTCAGTGGAACCAATTGTGAAAATGGTATATATTCAAAATTTGTTGCGTTGTATTCATTGAACCCTATATGTCATGGAACTTTGGGGCAGTAATACTTGTCAAATATTTTTTCCAAGCTTTCATTCATATGTATGCAGTTTCATTGAATTGGTTTATTTTCAACCTTATTTTGTAGCTGCTGATGCTTGTGACAGCAACCCATGTCAAAATGGAGCAGCATGCAGTGGAAATGCTTTTGGTTATTTCTGTAGCTGTGTGACTGGAACATCAGGAACTAACTGTGAAATTGGAGGTAATTAAGATTATCATAACAAATAAAGATAAGAAACATTTCTTTCAATAACTGTAGCTTTGTCTCCTTCACATATTTCGTACTTTTGTTTTTACAAATGAGTCATTATGTACTTCTGAAATTACAGGAACTAACGAGTGTAACAGCAACCCTTGTCAAAATGGTGGAGTATGTGTTGATGGAACTAACCAGTACACTTGCAATTGTCCCTCAGGATTTAGTGGAACCAACTGCCAAAATGGTATTTAATTCAAGTTATTTTATACATATAAGTAGAATAATAAGAAATGTATGGAAAATCTATAATTTATATTTGAAAACTTTATCAACAGCTGCAGGTGCCTGTGATAGCAACCCATGTCAAAATGGAGCAGCATGCAGTGGAAATGCTTTTGGTTATTTCTGTAGTTGTCCTACAGGAACATCTGGAACTAACTGTGAAATTGGAGGTATGGATGACATTTATTTTCATCAAACAGATAGAACCATAATTTTTTACCTTGTTTTTGTTTATATTTTTTTTACCATAATTATTTGATATACATAATGATTTAATTTGGAATTCTTACATTTAGGTACTAATGAATGTAACAGCAATCCTTGTCAAAATGGTGGAGTATGTGTGGATGGGGTCAATCAGTACACCTGTACTTGTCCCTCAGGATTTAGTGGCACCAATTGTCAAAATGGTTTGCATCATTGTTTAGTTTGATATTCTGAAATAACATTTGTGGATTTTATTTATATTTCCACAAAATTAAATGCAATGTTCACATACTAAGCCTACAAAGGTGTTTATACATTCATTTATAATATGTCCTTTATGTATGACAATACTAATTACAGGATCTTTCATTAAAAACATTTTTCTTGCAGCTGCAGGTGCCTGTGACAGTAACCCATGTCAAAATGGAGCAGCATGCAGTGGAAATGCTTTTGGTTATTTCTGTAGTTGTCCTGCTGGAACATCTGGAACTAACTGTGAAATCGGAGGTAAATATTTCAATTCTATTATGTACAAATTATTATGAAATAGTATAAAGCTAAACACAAATTGATTGGAAAAAAGATATTCTGTATCAAAGATTCATATAATTATACTGATAATAACCATTATATCAAACTATAGTGTATGATATTCTGTCCATTTTTTAATCTCAAAAACAACCAAATATTGTTCTAGCTCCTTCCATTGCTCTACCTTATTGTATGTTTCAGGAACCAATGAATGTACCAGTAATCCATGTCTTAATGGAGGTGTCTGTGTTGATGGAAATAATCAGTACACTTGTATTTGCCCCTCAGGATTCAGTGGAACCAACTGTCAGAATGGTAGGAAATCATTTTAATTTATTTACCCGTTTTTATTGCAAGAATACTTGAAGATTAGTGAAAATGTCCATATTCATATCAATTAACCTAGTTAAATGTAGATATGTACAACCATGGATACAGCAAGAAGCATGTACATTTTGTAAAAATCCTGGTCGTAGTAAATATTGGTACACAATTGTGCATTTGAAATATGATTCAATTCTACATTAAAGCTGCTGGAGCCTGTGACAGCAACCCTTGTCAAAATGGAGCAGCATGCAGTGGAAACGCTTTTGGTTATTTCTGTAGTTGTCCTACAGGAACATCTGGAACTAACTGTGAAGTCAGTAAGTAGTGTATATTTCTCTAATGGAGATCTATTGGACAAACTTTTATGTTAACTAGGCCAAACTTGATAAAAAAAAGTTTTGAAAATAATATAGGATTACTATTTTTCTAATATAATTATTCCTGTGCAAGACATATATCAATATTCTAAAAACTATATGAACGCTGGGTTTTCTTTTGCACATTTTTAAAAAAAGAAAAAGTATCATTTGTTTTATAATGAACATATTTAGAGAAATTGCAAAATGGCAAACATTTCAAGGGATGGAGCATTCAACATTGTTTGAAATATATTTTTTCTTTTCTTTAAGGTGCAAATGAATGTGCAAGTAACCCATGTGTAAATGGAGGAGTTTGTGTGAATGGAGTCAACCAGTACACTTGTACATGCCCTACAGGATTTAGTGGAACAAATTGTCAGAATGGTAATGAGACGATTTTGCCCTCACTTTCCTAATTCATGTATTCATAATGAACTAATCAATTCCGATGCCCAAACAAACAAAAACATTTTTAGTCTTGAAGATCCTATTTTCATAACTTAGATCCTACTGTTTTATTTAATGATTTTCTTCAAAGATTCATGATTGAAGTCTTAATCAAATGAGGGCTCCTATTTTCAATACATCCATGGTTAACTGTGGGTTTTTTTTTCAACTGTATAGTATTTTTATTTGACAGCTGCTGATGCATGTGGTAGCAACCCATGTCAAAATGGAGCAGCATGCAGTGGAAATGCTTTTGGTTATTTCTGTAGTTGTGTGACTGGAACATCTGGAACTAACTGTGAAGTCAGTAAGTAGAAGAAACCATACATGAATTTAAATATCTGGTGTTTTGGTTTATTTTAGGCCTATATCATTGAACATGCCATGTGATGTTGGTCTCTTTTTCATTTCAGATACCAATGAATGTGCAAGTAACCCATGTCTAAATGGAGGAGTTTGTGTTGATGGCCTGAACCAGTACACATGCACATGTGCTACAGGATTCAGTGGAACGAACTGTGAAAATGGTATTTTGTGTTCTTACAAAAATCAAGCTTCCATTTTACAATGATTACATATTTAAGGAGCATTTGGACAGTTCATATCTTTATTAATTTAATGTCCTCTTCTATCATTTTGAAACTATAGAAAGTTCAAATGTCACTTGAAAGATTCATGTCAAAACTATGGAAAAGTAGAAAGGAAAGGTGCATTAGCAAGGAAAGATCTTTCACCATATAGTTTTTATTTTTTTCTCAGATATATATTTTTGCTTTGTATTTCAACAGCTGCAGATGCATGTGGGAGCAACCCTTGTCAAAATGGAGCAGCTTGCAGTGGGAATGCCTTTGGCTATTTCTGTTCCTGTACTCCAGGATTTTCAGGCACCAACTGTGAAGTCAGTAAGTAGAAACTTCAATGCTTGAATGAGAATACCTCTATATTTAAAAATAAATAAAAACTGTTTGTTAAGATAAATTAGTGCCAGTCCAAGTCCTATAGTAACTTAATTTTCTGGTAAGTATGAAAAATCATTCATTGATGGAACTGGGTTTTTTTTTCATACTGGACACTATTGTGATGCTGATTGTTACTTTGAACCAGCAATATCTTTGGTAATAATATGATAAATTTATGATAGGTTAGATAAGGTATACTAGATAATATCAAATAAATATCTTTTCAATACTATTTCCCCCTAGATACCGATGAATGTGCAAGTACCCCCTGTCAGAATGGAGGCCAGTGTGTGGATGGAACCAACAGCTATACATGCATCTGTGCAGCAGGTTTTAGTGGCACAAACTGTGCAACATGTAAGTCATCTACCAATAATGTGCTTCCGTCTTCTGTCAGCATCTTTCCAGCTATACTTATAGATGGGAAATTATTTCTTTTCAGAGAATATTTTACGTTGCAAAAAAATAAATGTAGTTTAAACAATAGACATTGAAACACTGTTTTATAGATTATAAAAGGTTTTAAAGTATATTACTATTTCCTCATAATGATGAATGCTAAGTGGTAGAAATTCAACATGATTCAGGTGATGAACCTTTAAAAATGCTTGGCTGAGTTGTTTTGTGTAAAATTGATTAAATGATTAAAAAAAAGATAAATTATGAAACTTATCTTTAATCTAGTATTTCTTCAAAGCTACAGCATATAATTCCATTGTTTGATTGGTTAATTGATTGATTAATTAATTAATTAATTGATTGATTGATTGATTTATCTCCTTTTCAGCTTCAAGTGCTTGTGACAGCAACCCTTGTCAAAATGGAGCAGGTTGTAATGGCAATTCTTTCGGTTATTTCTGTTCATGTATGCCAGGATTTTCTGGAACAAACTGTGATGTCAGTGAGTATTGATACAAAGGCTAGTGGAAAACATAAGCTGGGATGTTTTGATGATGTTCTGTTCTATAACATTTATGGAGTAAACCTTTGATTAAATTGTTTTACTTTACACAGCAGTGATGAAAAGTAAATAGAGTGTAATTTGGATGTGAGCAGAGGATAATGTAGTGTTATTATAAGGTACTAAATGTAGCATGTTATAAATGTTATTTTTTAATTTTCAACAGACAATAACGAATGTGCCAGCACTCCTTGTCAAAACGGTGGCGTCTGTGTTGATGGTAACAACCAGTATACTTGCACCTGCCCTACTGGATTCACTGGAACCAACTGTGAAATAGGTAATGATAGCCTTACCTACCTAATGTTCACTGCTTATTCCCACATTTTTCTTATTACTTTGTGTTTAGATATTTACAGTTGGATATCCCTGTATATTATCTAATTGAAGCATTGATCATGTTTACCCAAAATAGTTTTCGATTTGAAATAAAGTTATGATGTTGTTATTCCAGTGAGCAATCCCTGCAATAGTAACCCTTGTGTTAACAGTGGCGTATGTGTTCAAAGTGGAGCAAGCTATACATGTACTTGTGTTACTGGTTACACTGGAGCCAACTGTGAAACAAGTTAGTTTTTGCATTTATTTTCACTGTATATAAATCTAAAATTTTGTTTTTCTTCCTGACAAATACTTTACTTTTACAGAATTAATTTTGGTTCCCATTCTGGAAAAGAAGTTTTTCGATGATATAATAATTATTGTCATCAATCAACATTTACATTCAAGTTGTGAATGTTGATTTAGACATTATGAGATCTCTACTCTTTTGACGTATTGTATTTACACTTCATTTTTGTTCGTTTATTTGTATGTTTTTGTATATCACGCTATTGTTATACATTGTTATATCATGTATACAGGGCCTTAAGGAAGAACAGTCACTGACTGATTAGGCCACTCTGTCTAAATATGGTTGAAATAAAATAAAATAAAATAACAAATATGGATATATTCATAAAATGTTTTTATATTTTAGATATTGATGAATGCGCCAGTAATCCCTGTCAGAATAGTGGTCTCTGTGTTGATGGAGTGAATGGCTTCACATGCACCTGTGCTGTAGGCTTCACTGGAACCCTATGTGAAACAGGTACAACAAAATAATCTGTAACTCTCCTAAGCTTTTTGTAAATGTTATCTCATAATCAGGATAAAATTTATATTACAGCCTGTATATATATCATTATGTTTATAATTTTCTTTTCAGTCACCACCACACCATGCGGAAGTAATCCTTGTCAAAATGGTGGTATTTGCAGTGGAAATGCAATTCTGTATACTTGTACTTGTGCTGGAGGATACACAGGAGTCAACTGTGATGTACCACCAGGTAAACAATTATTAGGTTGTTAAAATAGCAATTAGCATCCTTTTTTTTACAGCTTAGATTGCCAGCTAAATTGCATTCATAAGTTTAATTTGGAATAAAATATAGAAGTATATGTATGTCACGTCTACCCTAAGTTGCATTAGATACTTTTTTTGTGTTTTATTGATCAAATATTTTCTTTTGTTTAGGTGGATCAAGCGCCTGCTGGGGATGTGACAGTGATCAATTCGGAACCTACATCTGTCCTGAAACAACTGCCCCAGACACTAATGAGCTATTAGAAACACAGTGTACAAGTGGATGCTATGTGTCGAAAACAAGTACTGGACGTAAGTGTCTTTTGCATTTTCCTTAACACCACATCATGCACTTCCACACAATGTTCAAAAGCGTATTCATTAGAGATGAATGATCCAGAAGCTATCTGGAAATCTTATATCGTTCTTTGGGCCTGATAGAATTGTAAAATCCCTACTGAGAGTTTGCATGTAGATAATGTATTGTTTTCAACATTTTATCTTGATTTGTTACATGCCAAACACTGTTATCTGTGACATGGGGCCTTGTTTTATCGTCTCATCCCAATGACATCTTGAAAGCCAATGAAAAAATATTTCACTAACACTTTAAACCATCCACTTTTGTACCAGGGTACTTCTGCACAAAATACTACCATGACCAGTCAAGCCGGCACTCTGCACAGTTGGCCATTAAAGCTCTCCAAAAACTACTCCACATACACACACGTAGTTTATTAATTTACCAGACTTGGGTCCTCTGGCACACAGGGAGGCTTATCTATCCTCATTAGTATTCAATTTTGGCTTTAGCAAAGCTGTTGATGTGACATGCTAAATATCTTGTTATCCTTCTCTAATAATTCCCATTTTGACTCTTCTTTCCTTTCTTTTAGGGGCCCAACCTACAATGAGATGTGTATGTAAAAGCCTGTCAAATCATCTCCTTATAAAGCGTGTTTTATACATCATTAACTAATCATGTTAAACTTTTATTTTACCAGAGGTTATAAGAGGATGTGCAGACACTTTGACAGGGGTCAGCAAACCCCAAACCATTCCCAGCACTGGATCTGTGTGTTATCCAGAACCAACCCCTGCTCAAGGTGAAACCTGCTTCTGCAGTGGAGACAAATGTAATGCAGTGGGACTCGCTGACCTTGGTGGTGGTTTTTCATGGACTGCAAGTAAGTCGTTGAACATTTTGTTAAACCCATATCCTAAGCTATATTTTACCCAAATTTTTATTTTAATGGTAGCTTTGAACAATTTTCTGCTCTATTTCATCAATTTAAAAGATTAACTATTATAGCCACATAATAACATATTAACATAATTATGATAAAAGACAAATATCTAATTTAGTCAATTTCTCTTCTTTTCAGCTGATAGCACATGCCAGTGTAACTCCTGTACCACAACACAGTTCAAATGCTTCTCTGATCCAAATCTTAACAGTGCCGTCTGTGATTGTGCTCAGTGCAAGTGTACTTACATTTAGAAAGGTCAAAGTCGTGCCATGAACAGGACTTATGAATATGGAAAAATCTTTAATTCTTTGTATAGAAAAGGACATGATTAAAAAAAGAAAAAGTGATTATTTTTTTTACATTAAATGACTATAAATCAAATGGTGGAATATGACAACAGACTTTGAATTTACTTTGTCTTTGCCTCAAATCCATATGATTTACATTATCATTTTTTTAAATATTTTGGATAATCTTAAGTATCTATTTAAACTTGAAACATTTTACCTAAAAAGTTTATTTTATTTTCCTAATTACTGATATGTTGAATAAAATTGATAGATTCATCAGCAAGTTTATAGCCTTTGTTTTTATCTTAGGGATGATAATTTTTATAACAAGCATTAACTACCAATTTCAAACAGCTCTTATTCCCAATATTTGGCACAAACATTTTTTTCTAACATTTTTTCCAAATTTTAACAATCGAAATTACTGTCTTTGAAAGTCTATGTCACTTTATGAATTTGATTAATGACAATGATGTATATGAATTAAGATGATTGTGTTTTTGCAAATGAGCAAACAGACAAATTAATTTAGTTGATTTATGGCAGTCGGTTATATCATTCTTCTTTGATTTTTTGAAGACACAAATAGTTTTACACATAATTGTGATGCAAAAAATGGATTTATTCAGATTTTCTTTCTCATAATATTTTTGAGTTCGAAATTGCCTTCTTATCAGAATTAAAGTATAAACATCCCAGAGACCAATCTACATTATATATCTTTCCGTACACAATTAAACTGTTAATCAGTCATAACAACAACCAAAATAGAAAGATTATTGCAAAGTCCAGAGACTAATGTTGTTAAATTTGATAAATCATTGAGATAACCCTCCTATTATGGTACTCTAAATCAGTATTAATGTGTCTCAGTATGTATATATGTGTATACTTTGTATACGATAAATGACTACTGTGTGGCTTGTGAACATTTAAATCAAATTTAAAACTTCAGGTATTTCTATTTTGCACAAGTTTAAATTTCATTGGAGACTCTATCTTTGATCTGATAGACAGATGAAAACAGCATCATTTTGAGCAATTAGGACAAAAAAATATAATAAATTATCATGGAAAAGAAAAAGGATTTGAAGGAAAACCTCAAGGATGGACATGAAAGTGATGGGGATTATCTCTTTGGGTGGTTTTCTTGTACACCGAAATCTTTTCAATGCTGTAGTACAGTAGGATGGTTCTTGGCTTTCATTACTGTTGCAAACATATTTCAGAGCATGACTATCAACGGACTTGTAGGCGTGGTACTGTCTAGTTTGGAAAAGCGGTTCAACCTCCCGTCAACTCAAAGTGCCTGGATCCATAATTCCTACGATGTTGCTACGGTACCGATGCTTCTTATCGTCAGTTATGTTGGAGCTCAAAGCCACAGACCCAGATGGACTGCCATTGGGCTAGCTTTCATGTCTGTGGGTTCTTTAATCTTCATTTCACCTCATTTTATCACCTCAGTCTATGAACCTGTTGGACCTGGCCAAGATTCTGGCCTTTGTAGGAATAGAACTGGTGAAGATGTATGCCCAGATGATGAAGAAAAGGGGGGCTCACTCTCTGGTTATCTTGCTGTTTTTATCATTGGTAGAGTTTTCCATGGCCTAGGAGCAACACCTTTGTATACTTTGGCTGCTACCTATTTGGATGATTGTGTTACTAAAGAAAAGTTTTCTTTTTATATTGGTGAGTTCAATCTCTTATATGACCAAAAAAAGGGTTATTTCTAATTGAATTTATCAATTTTATATTTGCCTATCAGTGTGGTAATGTTTTTGGTAAGTTTGTTAGGAATACAAGGTGACATCGTATATGCTGTTTGTATAATTTTTCTATTGTTAATTTTAGCCAATGTCTGTTCTCTTCAATCATCAATCAAAATTAATTGAATAGATATAAAATCAATAATGAATTATATTAAGTGACTTTATAAATCTTATTGTCATAAGATCAATTTGATCAATTATCAACAAATGGGCCATGTAACTTTGCAGATAACTAAGCTTTATAATTCTTTGGATTCTTCATTTTCAGCCATCTTCTATTCCGCTGGAGTTCTAGGCCCTGCATTTGGGTACATTGTTGGTGGCTTTATGTTATCTATCTACACTGATTTCATAACTGTTGACAAAGATAAGTATGTATAGACTGCATTATCTTAAGGTCACTATGGCCTGCCAAATCTCTAAATTTCAAATACATTCTAGATGGAGTTATAAGAGTTGTTTTTCCACAGTGCAACCAATTTGATTCCTAAAATTTTAAGTTACAAGTCTTCTAAAGCAACATTTAACTTCCAGGTAAATGCCAAATGCAGTTTTAATTCAGAGTGTCTCTTTTGAGATAGGGTATTGTTACCGTTTCTAGGGCAACTTTTACCATCTGACACAGGAAAACCATTTATTATCTATGCCTGCTGATATTTTAAAAAATAATTAAAAATAGTTATTGGAAATGGTTTAATAAATGCCAATATATTGATATTAAAATAACTGGAAAAGAAATTCTTGAGTGCTAAATTTGTTTTATTTCTAGGATAGGTATAGACAGTGGTGACCCCAGGTGGGTAGGAGCATGGTGGATGGGATTTCTAGTTGCTGCTGTATTAATGGCTTTAATGGCAATCCCTATCTCTTGCTATCCAAGAGATTTGCCAGGTATATAAGTAAATTAAAATATAACATTAACTTTCTGTAAATCCAAATCATTAGGAAGTAAAAATGACTTTAAAATGATCTATGTTTATGTTACAAAGACATGTTAACATGAAATATCAATGGATCTTGGCGTATTTGAATAAGATCTAGTTTCGAAAGTCTAATTTAATTACCATGATATCAGGCATTTGAATCTAGAATAAGCCTTGGTGCAACATTTAGACATTGTCAGATTCTTGGTACTATTTTTGATAATATTATTTTGTAAATATCAGATTCATCTCTAGCTCTTGGTGCAGTACAGGTGATGTGCAGTAGCACTCTCTATATTTCAAGGTCTCATGATGTTCAGTAAATGTTAGCGAGAATGATTCAAAGCTGGAAGAGTGAAAAGTTGCTTCATTTTCTTATTTATTGAAAGTAAAATAGAAAGTTTTACACATTTATGTATACATGTATCAAGGGAAATTGTATCATATTCAGCATCAACAACATAAAGGAAGGTTGCTTTTGTATGTATGCAATTTGAATTCTGTTTTATATCACTTCAGGAGCTGCTCTGATAAGAAGTCAGAAAACTAGTGAGGCAAATGCTGCCAAAAGTAAAAACTTGGAGGAGGAAACAAACTATCTACAAGAAACCAAGATTACTCTCAAAGAATTGCCCAATCTTTTGAAAGGACTGCTCACCAATTGGACTTATGTATTCCTAACCCTTTACATTTCTCTTGATGCCGTTCTGATCAATGGGTTCACTGGCTTTGGACCTAAATTCCTTGAGGAACAATACTCAAGACCTGCAGCATATGCCGGAATGCTTTTTGGTAATGCTATCTTTGGGTATTTTTTGTGCAGATCTTTCAGATTTCTTGTTTGCGTTGTTGTTTTGGGGATTTATGTTAGCTGTAAATATCTTCAAGTTTATTTTCTGTTTTAGGTATTGTAACAATCCCTGGTGGTGCAGGAGGGACCATTTTTGGAGGAATTCTCATTGAAAAACTGAAGATTTCCTGTGCTGGTATCATCAAATTTGAAATATTTCTGGCTTTAGGAGTCACTATTGCATCCCTTACATTCTTACTCTATTGCAACCCGGCTCCATTTGTGGGGATTGACTCGGAGTACCCAAATCTCATGTAAGATTTTTAATTGTACCTTCTGCTCCTATATTTCACACAAACATCTTTCTTGTTAATATTTCTACTATAGTTGTCCAATAGAGAATAACTATGTGCAGAATTAGAATCAAAGGGCTAGCATAACATGCATAACAAAAAAAAAGTTCTGGCCGACCACCCAATACTTTATATAGGTGTGGGTAAACAGCACCCCCTGTAATTCATATCATGGATGCATCTGTTGTAGTTGTTCATTGACACCTGTAGTATTTTTACTAGCTACATTTTGTTGAATCATTTCCCCACTTTTTCCTAGGGCTGGGATGAATGCTAGCTGTTATTCAGACTGTATGTGTGACAGTGTAGATTTCAGTCCAATATGCAGTGTCGCCACCAATGCAAGATACTACTCCCCATGTCATGCAGGCTGTGCAAATGTTACTGAAAATGACTTCAAAGTAAGAACAAAACCAAATAACCTAATGCTAATGTCTTCAACACTTCCATGCAGAAGGCCAATGATTTCAAGTGACCCCCCCCCCTTCTAGGATACAGTCTATACAGAGTTACAGCTTTAATAAATTAATTTAACCAAAACGATTTAGAAAATTCTGTCCATTTTCACTGAATTTATTAGATTTGCAATGATTTATTCCATCGAAATTGGAAAAAAAAAATATGCCATTTTTGAAAATGCAAGCATATTGGATGTTTAAAATAGTCATAGAAAATATCTGTTTTCTAAATTGACAACTGTTTTAAAATCTCTAAATGTCTTTTTAAAGAATCTTCATTTCCCATTCACTTATAAGCCTTTCATTTTCTGTCAAATTGTTCCTTTTCACCCAGGAATATTTCAACTGCAGTTGTATTCCAATGGCAAACATAACCACAGCTGCTGCTACTTCCCAGACATGCACAGGTTCTGGGTGTGAGATTTTACCGTTATTCATGGTTGTGTTCTTTATAGCAATGTTTATGATCTTCATGTGCGAAGGAATGAATGTCTCTGCTACAGTTAGGTAAATATTTATTTGATAAAATAATGATAAAGTCCAACACAAAAGATATGCGGTTTGAAACCTACATGTTTCGAGTCATCAAGGACTCT